>RJWT010012297.1:0-22577 GCA_004365215.1 Cuniculus paca
TAAAAATAAATGCACACATGAATGAAAAATAATTTGGATGGTCTTTCATTCTCCTTGAAATGATTAAATTTCAAATCCTTTCCTTATAAGAGAGTGATGACAAAACGATACAACTCAGTTTTTAGGGCAAGACTGTTTCTGGTGACTGTTTCTGTATTTTAGGTTAAGCATCATAATGGAAACATTATGTCTGCACTTCAAAATCATATCCTAAAAAAAGACAGGCTGAAACATTAGCAAAATGACTGATAGTCACAGAAATTCTCTCCAACATATTTGAAAGAAAACTGTTGAAGCCACATTTCATCTATTTCGTTTTTCTATTCCAAAAAGAGTAACATTCACTAGATCTCTTCTCATAAGCATAAAATTTGGTTTATTTTACAAGCCCCATACACATTTACATTTACACTGCCTTTGACATGAAGCTGATTTTAAGTAACTCAGGCACTATGATTACTTATACATACTGGAAATATATATAAGGAATAAGATCCTCACTGGGTTCTTTTGGAAATGCTGGTCAACTAACAGAAGAAATCACAAACTGTATAAAATTTTGCATTCATGGGCATGTGTGGGGTACTGAGAATTAAACTCCAAAGACCTCACAAATGCTAGGCGAGTGGTCTACCACTGAGCTCCCTCCCCAGCCCTTTTAAAATTTTGACAGTCACCTTGCTAAGCAGCCCAGGCTGGCCTTGAATTTGTTTTATCTTTCTACTTTTCTTTCTTTCTTTTTTTTTTTTTTTTTGGAGACAGGGTCTCGCTTTGTAGTTCAGGCTGACTTGAACTTGCAGCAAGTGTTCAAGTCTGGGCTCCTGTCTGGGCTTCCCTAGTGCTGGAATTACAGGCATGTGCTACCACGCTCAGCTTTGGCCTCAAATTTTCTATTTTCCTGTCTCAGTCTCCTAACTTTCTGGAATTACAGGTGTGTGCCACTGTGCCCAGCGGCCTTCTCATCTTTTGTCGGGACATTTCACCTTCCTCCCTATCCTGTAGGGAATAACAAATTGTATTTGCTGGAGAAAAGTCAGACAAAATGCTAATGTCTTTGTTTTCTTTGCAGTGCTGGGGATCAAACTCAGGGCCTCATGCATGCTAGGCAAGTGCTCTACCAGGCCTACAGCATGTTCTATCTGACAATGTTACACCTGAAATGATTCCATTTTGGAATGTGAGCTCCTTCAATTAGGGATCCCAACTATTTATTTACAATAGACAGTACTTAGCACACAGTAGTTTCCTATAAGGAATTTAGTTTTGTTTTCTTTCTGAGATTGAATCTTGCTATGTTGCCCAGGCTGGCCTCAAATTTATGGACTCAAGCAACCCTGCCGCGTCACCCTTCTGAGTGGTTGGGACTGGAGACATATTCTACTATGTCCTGGTTACATAATTTTTAAGACTCATTAAACATTTCAACTTTGTATTTCACATTCTAGCTTAATTTAGCCTATTTGAGGAAAATATTAATATAACTAACACCATAAATCATGGTCTAATGACCAAAATTAGCCAAAAAGAATAAATTCTGATATTGTTCAAACTGGGATTGAGGAGACAACTTGCCATTAACTTACACTGAACAAAGTTACATTTTAGTAAAAACACAGATAGCAGATAAACAACATAATAAATGGATGTCTAAGAGAAAATCCATAAAATTTTCCAAGGTTTAAAAGGATGAAATTACTAAGAGGAAAAAAAAAAGATCAAACTTTCATGGCCATATCCAATGATGGAAATCAGCCCAGCCTCAAGGGAAAATATCACATAAAATGATGAACTGAAAACAGGGTAATGGTAGCTTGCACGCACAGCTTTAATTATAGCGTTCACTATTACCCGCACTGTAACTCATTAACCTCGCCTCTCATAGGCCTGGTTGAGGTTCAAACCACTACATGAACTAAATAGAAAATTGAATTAAAAAGATTCCCCACCAGATCTATTTTAACATCTCATTAAATTGGGTTGTATAATCAGTTTTTGATTAGCCCAATTGTTCAGGTGCCTTTTAAGAACTGATAAAGTTATTAAAATATACACATTTGCCCAATGAGCAGTAAAGGTGTATCTACAGAGTATAATTTAAACACATCTCAAAACTACTCCTTTCTTGGGGCATTTGAGATGTTTTTTAATGTCTTAACAATAAAGGATGAAAAGTGAACCCACATCTTGCAAATCTGCCCCTTAAGCAACTCACCTCTCCTGAGGCCTGTGACCAGCTGCCTTTCTGTTTTTCTGGCCCAGTCCCTGTTGCAAGGCCGCTGTCTGAGATCCTCACCGTGGTTGGGGTGGAGCTGGCGGTAGTGACCACAGCTGCTGAAGCCACCATGCCCTGGCCAACTTGTTCCAGTGTTTTTCCTGCCTCTTTGTTTTCGGCTCCACCCACCTCTGAGGCCAAAGGTGTCTGACCCGTGGCTGTAGAATATGGAGTGAAAGGTACGGGTGTGTCCCCTCCCACAGGCTCATCCTGTACCACCAGAGTCCTGCCATTTTCTTTGGTGTACGTGGCAAAGCGAATGTTGCGGTTAATCTGGGGGACAAATGTAGACGATGGCTGCTTGGCTCTCTGATCCAGCCCTGGCTCTCCACTGCCATTACCTTCTTTCCAAGGCCCTCGGCTTGCCTCACTTCCATCGCTCCCATTACTGTCTACTTCACCCCTGTCTCCTTTTAATTTCTTTGATGCAGGGTCACACCCAGAGTCCGAAGCACTTTTCCTTCTCCGGCCATCCTTCCCCTCTATGCTCTCTCTCTTCTTCTTTCCTTTGGAAGGTTTTACTGCTTTTAACGTACCCCCCTACAAAACAAAATTCAAAAAGATTTATTATAAGGGACCTTTCAGCTTGTGAGAACCACAATCCATTAGCTCTCTGCCACCTCTAGAAGCAGAGAGCAAGTGCAGATTGCCATGTTCTGATGGCAGCTCTCAGACACCCTTCTGTCAAGAAGCTCTAATCCTGTGACTCGATTTACACATGCGCATACACACACACACACACACACACACACACACACACTCAAGATAATTGTTACTAGAGGTTAATTCCCTTGGCAAACTTCTTTTACATAAAATACTATGCTACTTCTTTAAGTGGACTTTATGAGCATTTTAACAATTTGTGGAATTTCTTTCACAAAAACTGCCAGAGCTAGCTAGACTGAGAGCTCATTTGCCCCTTGATGAAATAACTCGCTCAACTACATATTCATTTTCCTGGTTTTTTGTTGCTGTTGTTTTTTGTTTTTGTTTTTTGAGACGTGTAATTTAGGCTGGCCTTTAACTCACTGTGTAGCCCAGACTGGTCTCAGAACTCAAAGAGGTCCTTCTGCTTTAACTTCCCAAGTGCTGGGATTACAGGAGTAATTAGTCAACCCAGCTCTATCTTCCTGGTTTTGATAGAAATGTGCATTTCATATACCTAAATAGAAACCATCTATTCAGAAATCATTGAAACCAATATTTATCAATCTGTGACTAAAGGAAAAGTGAACTCAACAAAGACAGGTTTGGATTGTTCATAAAGACACTAAGATAAAGATTAGGAGAGACAGCCCATGTTGCTGAATAAACTCTTTCACTTTGAAGGATGAGGGAAGTAGAGGATGAGATGCAGCTGACATCCTCTTGAACTAGCTTTGTGCAGCAAGGATTTATATCCAGGACATTTTTAGATGACTATCCATACCACTATGAAGCATGTAACTGAAAACAATTACAAACAACCTTTATTCAGAAATACATCCAGATGGTAATAAGCTAGTGATAGATAGTTTTTTTGGCCATTAATATTTACCAATTTAATTTACTCTTATTGTCCTTTTACTTAATTTGGGGGAACTTACAATATAAGTCTTTGTGCACACTAGGTAAACACTACAACTGGGCTATTTTTCCAGTCCTTTTTAAATTTTATTTTGAGACAGGCTCTCCACTAAATTGCCAAGACTGGCCTCAAACTTATGATCTTTCTGGCTCAGTCTCCCAAGTAGCTGGAGTTACAGGCGTGTGCCATAACACCTAAATTCTTACTGTCCCTGATTCTTTGCAGACCTATATTTTTATTGTACATTTTTTCCTTTTCCCTTTCCTTTCCCCCTCCCTTGTTCCTTATTGTAATTATTATTATAGTTCTATAATGGAAAGTTTTTCAAATTTTGTACTTCTTTTTACTGTATAATTTGTATTTCTAAGTTATAATTTAGGTTTTTTGTTTTGTTTTTTGCTGCCTTCATTTCCATCATTTCTCTTTTAATTTCTTTTCTACAACTTTTTCTGTTTTGAGAAAGGGTCTCACGCCGGGGATCTAGCTCAGCAGCCTAAGTGCCTGCCTGGCAAGCACAAGATCGTGAGTTCAATCCTCCGTGCCGCAAAAAAAAAAAAAAAAAAAAAAAAAAAAAAGGGTCTCACTATAGAGTTGAGGCTGGAGTTGAACCTATATTTCTCCTGCCTACTAAGTGCTGGGATTATAAGAATGCATGACCATGACCAGCCCTCCTTCTACAACTGCTAAAGCTCAAGATTTACTTTCATTTCCCTATACTTACGGTAATATTATCTGAGTTTCCAAAAACACAGTATAATTAATAATAATAGAGAATCATATAATACTTATGATAAATACTAATCATACTTCTGGTAATACATGAGTTTTGCAAATCTTTCATTCAAGAACTATTTGTTTGCTAAACATTGTTTTGTTGTTGTTGTTGTTGTTGTTTTTTGGTACCAGGGATCGAACTCACAACCTCTTGCTTGTCAGGCAGGTGCTTATGCTGCTGAGCTTAATCCCCAGGCCCTAAACGTTTTCATTTCAGCCTTGTTTAACTTATTTCCTTTCTTCACTCTATAACCATGTAGTTTTCAGTGTTTTTAACTGCAAAAATATCTTCAGTGAAATCCATTCTTTTTAAATTCTTTTATTTAAAAATTTTTTTAGTTTTCTTTTTGGTACAGGGATTGAACTCACGACCTCGTGCTTGCCAGGCAGGCACTTATGCCACTAAGCTAAATCCCCAGTCTTCTTTTTTAATTTAATATAATTTTGAGAATGAGTCTCAGTACATTGCCCAGGCTGGTCTCAAACTTGTGGTCCTCCTTCCTTAACCTCTTGAGTATCTGAGAATACAGCATGTACCACTGACTCCCACCAATCCATCCTTTCTTTCCTGCTCATTCACTCATATGCACACTTAAAGAAGATAAGACAATCATAAATCTCTAAGAAGGGTTAGTGTGAAACATGGCAAACTGTCAATAATAATTATACTGTACTTTGCTAGCCAAGAAAATAGTTATATTATGGCAAAGCCAGAAAAGAGAACCAAATCTGTTGCTAAAAAACAAAGATCTATCTTCTAATTCATCTAGCCAACTTACAGGGCCTGGACTTTTTTTTTTTAAAGACAAGGTCTCAACTTTGTAGTTTAGGCTGGCTTAAACTATGTAGCCCTTGCTTGCCTTGAATTCTCAGCAATCGTCCTGCCTCAGCCTCCTAAGTGCTGGGATTACAGGTGTGTACCACCACTCCTGGCTCCCTTAAACAATAATTTTGTATGTGTGTCCTACTTCTGGTAAGCTATTCACACAGAGTAGATAGTTTAGGACACCCAGACCAGTCTTTTCCAGTTATACTGGGTCAGCTGAACAGTACCTGCCATACAATACACACTTAATGAATGAAATGAAATAAGGAAAAGAATAAAAATGGGGCCCAATACACCATCGTAGTAACAGGTGTTTTTAACCATGCAAATACAAATCAAGAGACATCCTATTCATAGTAATATAATACATAAGAACTATTAAATTTAATCCTAATTCTTCTCTTCCTACTCTGATACTATTTTATCAAGTCAAGAATGGATAAAAAAAGATGAGGAAGGATTGAATACTTGGCAGGAATGGCCTAGAAAACAGTATTTACAGCAGTACTAACATACAGTGAGAATTCATATGGACAGTTGGGCTACTGAAGGCAACTCACACAGGATTCCTTGATTGATTCAGGTAGATATATAATACGCACCTTTTCGAGCGCTAGAATAATTGTAAATGAATCAAGAGTTGGCCTGGTTCATAATAATTATAGAATAATCCACTGTGTGCTGAGCACTGAACTAGGCACCTATTTGATTTAACTCTATTTGGGAATATAGAATTTCAGACTCCCTTGGAGCTCACTACTACTTAATAGGAAAAAACACAACAAAAAAAAAAAGAGCATGTAGCTTTTTCTTCATTTCCTGTTACTGGGTAAAGTCATCATTATTACTACTTATTAATAGTTTCAAGTGTCTAGTATCTCTTTCAAATATATTTGTCCTGGGAGAACATAAGAAGAAATAGCTAGGACTCACAATTTACAACAACTAGAGAACACAGCCATAATTTAAAGAGTTTGCTCCAAATAGGTCTCTTTCTTGAGACTACTCCCCTCTTAACTAGACAAACCTTAGAGAGAAGAAAAATACATAGTAGTCAGAGCTGAGCAATCCCAAAGGGTACCCATGGAAAACACACATGGAAGGAATCTACATAACAAGATAATGTAAGCTCTTGAGTCTGCTCAGAGAATTGGTCCATCACTATACCTCGCTCTGAGGCGCTGAGCTATCCACCAGCATCACATGGATGAGTCTGGGATCTACCGACTTGATCTCACCGCTCTGTGGCAGGAGCAGGGCAGCAGAACATGAAAAAGGGGAAAAAGATATTTAAAGCCTTGTCAAACAAGACATAATTATGTATTCTCCCAATCTATGTAATCACTGTCTTATTGTTTTTATTCCTCTACTAGAATGAAAACTCCATGGAAGTTAAGGATCTCTATCAGCTCGTTCACTGCTATAGTAACATCTGAAACAAAGTCTGGAATATGGGAAGCATTCAAGTATTTGTTACGTGAATGAATAAAAAATTCAGTTCAAGGCCAGTGTGTCTTTTAAGGGATGTTCATTTCAAATTCTGCGTCTCTAAAACATTCCTATTTGGTACATTATGAAATAAAAAACCTTCAGTATCAATAATCATTAAAAGAATCACTCTGGTATTAAAGAATAAAAACTGTGGGAGAGGGGCCAATTTGACAGAAGGCATCAAATTTATTGTGTATATACAATATTTTGACTTAGCAATTACAAACCAAAAAATTTATTCCAGTAAATGTGAAATGATGTTCAAGTATGTGCCTTGTGCCATTGTTTGTATTAGTGAAAAATACTGGCAATGATTTAAATGTCTCAATGTTAAATTAACTTAGTTATATATCCATGTAATGGAATAGTACACATATATTTTCACAGAATGAGTCAGGTCTCTATAGTGATATGCAAAGATATTTGTTATATACAATTAAACAAAAAAAGATAAATTATATAACTATATATTTATATCATTCCCATTTATTATTAAAGTATAACTTACATAGTTATGTCATGTAAATAATATATAAATACTATTACATGGACACAGAAAATACTTGGAAGAACAGGAAACATACAACAAACTGTTTATGGTGGCTGCCACTGGAGAAGTGATGCTTGCCCCAGGCAAATGGTGCTTTTCGCAGTTTATTGTATATATACACATATGTACGTAAATTTTAAAATGAAGATTACTTTAATAACATTTTAAAATATAATAAAGATATAAATAAAACCACTTATGCTTACATTATATGTTACTGCTGAGGGCAAATCTGTTTGAGACAGGGTCACAGTAAGTCACTGAGCTGCCCAGGCTAGGCTTGAACTTGCCATCTTTCTGCCTCAGCCTCCAGAGTGCTGGAATTATACACATGTTCCAGTATGCCCAACTAGTCTTTCAAGTTTTTGTTTTTGTTTTTTTTTTGTACTGGGGATCGAACTCATGACCTCGTGCTTGCCAAGCAGGCGCTTGTGCTGCTGAGATAAAACCCTGGCCCTCTTTTAAGTCTTTTGCTGTTATAAATATGATAAATAATACTATCTTAAATTTATGTACTATTTTACCACTTTCAAATATATTATCTCAGGCCTCAAAAAGCATGATATGTGGTCAGTAGAGATTTACACAATTACCCCTGACTTACAGATGAGAATAGTGAGGTGAAAAAGTCTTTCTCAGTCATAAAATCAGTAAGTGACAGAGCCAGGAATAGAATCTGAGTTTTCTTGTAGGTACTGGTGTGCTTACTTTCTTCACACCATCCTCTGTACGGTGATGGTTGTGCCTTAGACAAAATAACAGTCTCACCTCAGTTATAGACACCTCCATAAGACGGGTCATGGAGTCCTGATGGCTCACAATACCATAGAGCCACCCTTCTTCCCCCTCTGGCTGGTACACTTTGACCCTGTGACCTTGAACACTGTAGGGACCTAAAGAAGAGATCAGTCAGAATTGAGTATTTTGGGGTAAGTTATATATTATAGTTGTTTTTAACCGTTGAAGATAAACTATATGATGTAGTATCTGGTACTTTCAGTCTACTGTACAGAGCCGAGTAAAGGACCAATTCCAGAATTATCATGTTCAGCAATTTTATTTTTGGGGTACTAGGGACTGAATACAGGGCCTCAGGCAAATGTAGGCAAGGTCCCAAGGCCCCATTCATACCAATTTAAAAATAAAACTTAAATGGTCTTTATAAACTTTTTGTATATTTGGATATTCCTTAACAACTTCTAGTCCTCCAATTTCACCTTTTCTCAATCTTAACATTCTGGAAGTAATATACAGGAACAGAAAGAAAACTTATAAATAAAAAACTACAGGTAGTATGAAAATGTACTCAGACACCTGACATATACATGAAAAATATGAGAGGCCACTAAGCTGAATGTGCTATGTCAAGTGACCATAGAATAGAATCATATATGACTGTTAACATTCTTCTATCTTTCAATGACAGTGCATGGAGAGTTCAATTTATGAGGTGCCCGGCCTCTGCACTAATAAATAGTCTGAACAAATATAGCACCTATCTTCCTAAGAACAAAGAGTTTTAGACACTACTTTATCAGCAGGTAATATTAGCCGGCAATTACAGCTGGATCTCTAAGACGGACAGCTTCTCTCCTCCACATATCATCGTACATTTGAGACTATACAGTTAATGCCTTACTAATTTTAGATTATTCTCTCTGAGCTATAATTAAACTTCCTTAATTTTTCTTTTCTTTTCTTTTTTTTTTTTTTTTGCAGCACCAGAGATTGAACTCATGACCTCAAACTTGCCAGGGAAGCGCTTAGGCTGCTAAGCTAGATCCCCAGCCCTTGTCTTTTTGACACATGGCTCACTATGTCATTCAGGCTGGCCTTGAGCTCACTTCGTAGCCCAGGCTGGTCTCGAACTCACAATGATCCTCCTGTCTCAGCCTCCCGAGTGCTGGGATTACAGGCATGTGCCACTAGGCCTGGCCCTTAATTTTTCAATACATACATATATTCCTACCTCTCATTTGTTCTACTCCATTGTTTTTTTCTCTACTTCCAGTTTTTCCTCACGTGCTTTCTTCCTCTATACTATTTCTTGATGTTTTGGGGGATTTTTGTTTTGTATTTTTGCTTTTTGAGACAGGGGCCATACAAAGCATAGAGTACTAATTCATTCATTTTTTCTTAGGTCTATTCTCTTTTCTGTTTCTCATACTAATAATTTTCAGTGAAGGAGTATCAGCGGGTCTCTAAGGAAAACATGAACATAAATATGATGTTTGATAATCAAGAAATGAGCTGAGTGTTGCACACCTGTAACCCCAGCACTTAGGAGGTGGAGGCAGGAAAATCACCATGAGTTCAAGGCTATTCTGGACTACATAGAAAGACTTTGTTTCAAAAAAAAAAAATTAAGTAAGTAGGTAAGTAAATAAAAATAGGTAGGGATGTAGCTTAGTAGTAGAGCACTTGTCCACTTGTCTAGCATGTGCAACATCCTGAGTCCAAGGCCCAAGCCTCAGTGCCAGCGGGACAGGGGGGAGGGAGGATCGTGCTGTTTATGTGAAACAGTCTGTGGATGTATTGTTTTATGAACACACTTTGCCAAGTTATCTGTTGGTGCTTTAGTTATTGAGAAATTTACAATAGTAAATTTAAGAAAAGTAAAGACTTTCGAACTAATGACTATAGCCTCAGTGCATTAACATTGTGTTAATACATAGTACATTCTTATTTATTTATTTATTTATTTATTTTTTGTCTTTTTGAGACAGGGTCTCGTTATGCAGTTCAGGCTGGCCACGTGCTCACTTTGTAGCCCAGGCTGGTCTCGAACTCACAATGATCCTCCTGTCTCAGCCTCCTGAATGCTGGGATTATAGGCTTGCACCACCACACCCAGCTCCATAGTAAATTCTTAATATTTAAGAAAAGGAGAAAAACCCAAACAAACAGAAAAACAAAAAACTAACCCTAAAACAAAACTCTAAATTGTGAAATGCAGAAAGAAGAGAAAACACTGTCTGAACGTGATTCTATTTTCCTACCTTATTCTAGAGATCCAGCTACCTACAGACACTATACTTTTGACTCTACCCACAAAAACAAGATAAGGACAAATGTATAGTCCCATTCTATATCATTCAATGCTGATAATTCGCCTGATTCAGAGTTCAGGGCCTGAAAACCTTTTCTTTTTTTTTGTTTTTTGGTTATTTTGAGACAGGGTCTTACTATGTAGCTCCAGCTGGCCTTAAACTCACTCCATAGCCCAGGCTGGCCTCTAACTCACAATGATACTCCTGCCTCAGCCTCTCAACTGCTGGGGGAAAACCTTTTCTTACCTCGGCTGAGTATCTCCTGCAGTTTCTGGTCACTGATCAAAGCATTAACTGTTTCTCTCAGTGCAGCATGTTCTAAAAGAAGCTGGTTTTGGCTATCTGTTCCCATCTACAAAGATAAAACAAGAAAATAACTAAATATCAAAATGAATATTTAACTATATGGGGAAAATCATATATCAAGGAAGTTCTATATCCATCACTGGCAAAAATGTCTGCAGAACTCGTCTCATGAGACTCCATAAAAATTAAGGATGCTAGGACCAATTCAGCTTGGAAAGTATTATATACTGTATCTTTCTACACATAATAGCTTATTAAAGGTTATGAGAAGTTACACAGAAATCTATTTAAGCCAGTATTTCTCATCTTATCTGACCACAAAACATGGTATTTCATGTATTTTCTTTGCTCGTTTTGGTATTCACACATTTACCACATCATCTCATATAAACACTAGCATTATAAAGATGAAGTAAGAACTAATGAGAGAGGAAGACAACAAAAAGGTATCATTAGTAGCTCATAGAGCAGTTTAGAAAATATTGTTCTTAGCCAGGCGTGGTGCCTCATGCCTGTAATCCCAGCACTCAGAAGGCTGAGAAAGGAGGATCGTTGTGAGTTCAAGAGCAGCCTAGGCTACAAAGTGAGCTCCAGGCCAGCCTGAATGGCATAGTGAGACACGGTCTCAAAAAGACAAGGGCTGGGGAGTTGGCTCAGTGGCCTAAGCTCCAGCCTGGCGAGAATGAGGTAATGAGTTCAATCCCTGGTACTGCAAAAAAAAAAAAAAAAAGAGAAAAAATATTGTTTTTGATTTTTCTCAATGATGAGCTCTTACAAGTCTCTCAATTTTAAACTATTTTATACAGTAATCACTACAAATAATAAATAGTACGTGTATTTTAAATTCTAACTATAACTCATGTGCTACCTTGTTTAAATTATTAACCTTTTCACTAGGCATGGTGGTACATAATTATAGCCCCAACATTCAAGAGGTTGAGGCAGGAGGATCATTGTGAATTTGAGGCCAGCCTGGGCTAACAGTGAGTTCAAGGCCAGCCTGAATTACACAGTGAGACCCTGTCTCAAAAAACAAAAATAAAACTGAAACAAAACAAAACAAAACAAAAAAACAAAAAAAAAACAAACCCCAACTCCTGCCTTTTCTTGTAACCAAAAGGATCTCTAGGCTCTTTCAGTACCTGACAGTGCTGGGAACCAGCTTATACTCCTCCCAGCTTACCTGCCACTGAAGTAAGCATACACCCTCGCAGGCTTAAGTTTCAGAAGCAGCCACCTCAGAGAAGCCACTTTATCTGAAGGCACACTCAGAACTGTGGTCTGAAGTTCAGAGTGGCCTTAGTGTGGGGTCAGGGTACACACATGAGGAAAAAAGCCTCAGTCACCAAATATACTTTTTAAGGAAGCAAAGACACTTAAAAAGGCACCTGAAAATTCACTGGTTAAATCAAAGATATGCTAAAAGGGGGCGGGGGGGCATCTTTTGTATCAAAGAAATGAGCAAGAAAGTAATAGGCTGAAGACAAGAGCACAGTGAAGTACCTGGAACAGATGTAACCCAGTAGCATCCGACAGAAAACGCAGCTCTCGATCCAGAAGATACTCGACTGGCACCACAGAACCCAAACCCAGTTTGTCTACTAGGGGAGTGAAAGTCTGTAAAACACAATGACAAGAAATTGATTAGAACTGGAAAATGAAAATAAATAATAATTTAAATCTCTAGCTTCTGAGAAAGCATCCATTAGTAAACACAGGTACTAGGTAAGGGCATACATCCTGGGAAACATTCCCAACCTCAAATAACCATAAAAAGCAAACTAAAAGCCAGGCCTGGTGGCACAGGCCTGTAATCCCAGCACTTGGGAGGCTGAGACAGGCAGATCATTGTGAGTTCAAGACCAGCCTGGGCTACAAAGTGAGCTCAAGGCCAGCCTGAACAGTATAGTGAGACACTGTCTCAAAAACACAAGGGCCGGGGATCTAGCTCAGCAGCCTAAGCGCCTGCCTGGCAAGCACAAGATCGTGAGTTCAATCTCTGGTGCCGCAAAAAAAAGAAAAAAAAAAAAAAAAAAGCAAACTAGAGCAGAAAGTCTATCTACTACTTATTGATGGCTAAGAACAAGTGGAATGAGAAATTCTTCATTTTCCTCAGGGATCAGACTATCTTACCAAGTTTCAAGAGGTCTGAATTCTACATTTTCAAAATTAAGTGTTATACCATTACTGTAGTACTCCTGAAATCTTTAGGAGATTTCTGAAATAATTACTATTTCTACTAGTATAAATATGTATAGATAAATTTTGATTAGTATTCCATAAATAGTATATAAAGGTCATAAACATATATACACTTTTTTTTTTTTTGGTCTTTTTGAGACAGGGTCTTGCTATGCAGTTCAGGCTGGCCTTGGGCTCACTCTGTAATCCAGGCTGGTCTCGAACCTGCAACTATCCTCCTTGTCTCAGCCTCCCGAGTGCTGGGATTACAGGAGTGCACCACCACACCTGGCTGATATACACATTTTAATACTGTAGTAAAGAAACAAACAAAGAAAAAAAAAAACACCGGGGATTTAGCTCAGTGGCCTAAGTGCCTGCCTGGCAAGCACAAGGTGGTGAGTTCTATCCCTGGTGCCACAAAAAAAACCAAAAAATTTTGAGCTGGGTGTGGTGGTGCACACCTATAATCCCAGCACACAGGAGGCGCCAGCAGGAGGAGAGCCGTGAGTGCCAAGCCAGCTTGGCTATGTAAGTGAGTTCAAGGGCCAGCCTGCACAACATGGTGAGACCCCATCTCCAAAAAAAAAAAAAAAAAAAAAATTTTTTTTTTGTTTGAAGTAGGCATGATGGTGCATGCCTGTAAATCCAGCACTTGAGAGGTTGAGGCAGGAGAATTTCTGAGATTGAGGCCCGCCTAAACTATATAGTGAGTCCCTGTCTCAAAAAAACAAAAACTTTTTTATTATTACTTATTTGGTTAAGCACAGAAGAACTGAAATTGAGTCTACCATTTATGTCTATACTCTGCTAAGAAAACAGAATAAAAAAAAAAACAATATCCTCAGAATTAAATGTTATAATTCTATTTTATCTCACTTCATAAAATAACACTTGATAATTAAAAAACTTTAAGAGTTACATTGTTTCATTGCACTACAGCCAAGTATAGTGGCATACACCTATAATTCCAGCACTTGGGAGGCTGAGGCAGGAGGATCCATGAAAGTTTGAGGCCAGCCTGGGCTCCATAATGAGTTCAAGGCCTGAACTACATAGTAAGACCCTGTATCAGAAATAAAAAACGAAACGAAACGAAAAGAAAAGAAAAGAAACAAAACCTTGAATCGAGAAAGATTAAAGATGAAAAATTTCTTAAGAGATAAAAAGTATCAAATATTATCTATTATAAAAGTTTTAGAGGACACAAGAGAAAGACTCAATTTTTTGCTTTGCTAACTTCAGAATGAAAGTGTTACTAAGAACAAACCATTTAGTTTTTGTGAATTCTACAGGTCAGCTACCGGTTAAACACTACAGTTATAGGAGGAAAGCTCAAATATGTTCCTACCCAATGAAAGCTACTCAAGTGGCAACAAATACAGTTCAGTGGTAGAGTTAGCCTAGCATATATGAGGGCCTTGGTTCAATCCCCAGCACTGAAAACAAAACAAAACAAAACACAACACAACAAAAGTAAAAACCACTTACCAGGGCTGGCCACTGTGCAATGGAGACTCGAGTGCCCTGGAGAAGGACAGGGTCTTTCCGAGGCGCCCATACTAGTGACCCTTCCAGCAGAAGCACAATAACTTCTTCAGCATGAACTTTAACCCAGGAATGTTGCTTCCAGTTACAGCCATCAAATTCTACAAAGATCTGCACAAAGAGACAAAAAGCAGTACGGAAGTCACACTTAGGAAACCCCACTACATAACACAAACAAACATAACCTTCCCGAACAAGGAAGACGTCTACTAACTTCATCTGTAAGTTCTTTTAAATAAAGGATGATAATAAAAACTGATCTTACTTCAGAGCTAAGAGGCTGGTCTCAGTCTCACTCTGAAAAGGGGTAACAGAATTAAGGGGACAGGAGTTATTCACACAGTTTTTCAGTAATTTTTAATATTGTCCCTAGAGAAATTTGCAACTCTTAGTTTCCAATTCATATTTTCACATACTTGCTGTGGGTTTACTATTTGTAAAGTACTAGGTTCAGGATTACAGAGAGGAATCTGGCACACTTCATAGTCCACAAGAAATGACTATAAACTTTTTATTATTTTTTGAGTAGGTAATGTATGTATATAGCACAAAAATTCAAAAAGATAAAGCACTGAAAAAAAAGTTGCCCTCACACTCCTGCATGTGTATCTCAGATCTGCTAGCCAAGGCATGCTGCAGTCACAACAATGCTTAAGCTTTTTTCCTGAAGAGACACTCCACTTCTTGACATATTTAATACTGTAAAAAGTTCGTAGTAGGGCCAGGGATTTAACTCAGTGGTGTAAGTGCCTGGTAAGCACGAGGTTGTGAGTTCAATTCCCAGTGCCGCAAAAAAACAAAACAAAACAAAACAAAAACATATATTTGAAAGTGATCTGCAGTGAATGAAACTACTTTTTGCTAATAAATATTATACTTAGCCAGCCATGGTGGCACGCGCCTGTAATCCCAACATTTGAGGCTGAGGTAGGAAGATCATTGTTGAGTTTGAAGCCAGACTGGGCTACTTAGTGAGTTCAAGCCAGCCTGAACTTCACAGCAAGAAGACCCTGTCTCAACAAACAAACAAACAAACAAAAAAACACAGAGAGATTTGGATTTCTATTTACATACTGACTTTGGAACATGATTCAACATAATATAATGAGCAAAGATATATGCACATAGGTATCACTATTTAGAATACGTATGTCTGGTGCCTAATATACAGCTAGCTGGTCACAAATAAAGGGCTAGAGATTTATTTATTCATATCCCATTTCGTCTTCAAAGAATTTTTAATTGGCTTTTGGGAAACACATGCAATAAAATGGTAAATATAAACAAAAAAGTAGAGCCAAGTAGGAAGTCATTATCAAATGAAAAAAAGAAGATAGGCATGGTAGCACAAGCCTATAATCTAGGATTCTGGGAGGGTGAGCAGGAGGATAACAAATTCAAGCCCGGTCTAGGTAATTTAGTGAAACTTGTCTCAAAATAAAGAATTTTTAAAGGGCTGGGTGTATAATTCAGTGTGGAAGCTCTGAGTTCAATCCCCACTACCACACATGCATGCACACAAAAGGAACAACCATGTGGTGGTGCACACCTCACCTGTAATCCCAGCACTTTAGGAGGGTAAAGCAAGAGGATCACAAGTTCAAGGTCAGCCTAGACTACATAGAGGGACCTTGTTTCAAAAATAAACGAAAACAAAAATCAAAAAAGGAAAGATTTTATCAGGCAGCCAGGCTGTGTACTGCTAATACAACCAAATGACATCTTTTGGCTTTGAGTTTCCCAAGGTCAATATGAAAATGGAGACAAGTTTAATTCACAGTTCTCTCTGTCTAAAAAAGGAAACATACAAGCATGCCTATCATCCGAACACTTGGGAGGCTGAGGCAGAAGAGGTGCGAGTTTAAGGCCACCCCAAGCAACTCAGCAACTTATTAGTGAGACCTGGTCTCAGAAAAAGAAGAACAAGAACAAGAACAAGAACAAGAACAAGAACAAGAACAAGAACAAGAACAAGAACAAGAACAAGAACAAGAACAAGAACAAGAACAACAGAAAAAAAAGATTAAGGGTTAAAGCCAGGCATGATGGCACTTGCCCCTCCTACTCTCAACACTCAGGAGGTTGAGGCAAGAAGATTCTGAGTCGGAAGCCAGCCTGAGCTACACAATGAATTCAAGGACAGCCTGAAACACACAGTAAGATTCTGCCCCACCCCCATAAATAAGAAAAAAGATTAGGGGTTGATATAGAAAAGCTTGAATACTCAGTTAAAAAATATGCCATGGAACAGTAACCGCCTGAAATCCCAGCATTCAGGAGGCTGAAGCGGGAGGATCATGAGTTTGAGGCCAACCAGGGCTACAGAGTTCAAGGCCAGCCTGGACTATATAGCCATACCCCATCTCAAAACAAAACAAAACAAAACCCAACTAACTAACTAACTAAATAAATAAAACCAACACAGGAGTCATAAAAATTCTAAGTTACATCAACATGCAAATACAAGAACAACACTAAACTACGTCATTATACTAAAGCTGTAACATTTTTTTCATCCTGAGTACATAAGAACCTTGAATATTTAAAAAGCTAACACAAGAATCTTATCATCATGTATCTGAAAACATCAGGAAAAGGCTGAAATACTGAGGAACCAGTTTTCACCTAATATGGGGGCAATTATCTCTTAACCTGCCTGGGCAAAGGATATGGAATAAACTATTTAATCTGACCACACCACATACTTACACATTCTGGGATCAAGCAACAGCTCTCTGGCTAATGATAAGAATTTATTTTGGGAGCAATACAGAAAGTGAATATATGTAATGTTCTGCCATCAACAAGCCTTACTCCTGACTCAAGCACTGCATTCACTTTCCACTAAAGACACAGGAAGAATGGATATAAACTAACGTAAGTCAATGGCAGTAGGTTGATGACTAAAGGACTAACAAAAGGATTAAGTTTTGAGATGATGTTTGTAGATGTCTGAGTAAAAGTAGCAAACAGTACTACATATGGTACAGTTAAAATCCAATGATTAGATATGAAGTATTTCATTACTCAATATGAGTTTGTATTAAAGTTTGCTTTCCTTTCCAAACTCCTTTAAAGATCTATGTGATTTACATTCATATTAGTGACATTAAGATCAAGTTTTTAAAAAATCAAGTAAATTACCTTAATTTTGATAAAAATTTAATGACAGTAATCAGACCAATATAGGGCTTCATGTTTATCATTTAATCATCCATTTGGATCCTGGCTCTCACCAAAGCTATTCTTAATACTATTAATAAGAATATTCATTTGCTCACGCAACAAAAATAGAGTGCTTCTTATATGTGTAGCACTTGCCAGACCTAAGAAAGTCAAGGTAAATAAGGTAGCAGTTGGCAAGAAGGACTTAACATCCAAGGCAAGCAAACAGAAGTACAGAAATTATCACACAGCTATGTAATAAGGACAGTAATAAAGATCTGAACATGATATATCAGGCTAGACATTTTTCTTGACAAACTGGACCAGTTTCATGGAGGAGATGTAATATACAAGTAGGTCTTAAAGGACAAGCTGCATTCTTTCGGCAGAGGAGGAGAAAGGCAGGTACAAAAGCAGAGCGACAGCAAGATCAGGTGTATGTGTGGGGGTGGTAAGCTGTAAAGGGCTCTGCATGCCATGTTAATGATAACAAATCGAAACCTGCTGGCTAAGGCGTCTTTTTCAGCCTGCAGAGTGTTTTCATTCTTGATGTACACTTAAATATCTTTAGGCTGCATGTAACTGCACTCTCCCGCAGCTGTCAATCCCCCCAATACCCTTCATTCTGTCATTATGTACAGCCCTTACTCATAAGCATAGATACATCTGAGTATACGGTGTCTATTACAGGACTTGAAGAGCCAGACAGTTTAAAACAGGGAAGACATGGTCAAATAAGTAGCAGAAAGATAATGCCACCTGTGGAAATCAACTTCTCAATGCTCAGTTTAAATAGAAAATCAAAATTATGATGAAGTGAGTGACTAGACAAACACAACTTGTTCTGTAGAATAAATAATTTAGAGGAATTTTTGTTCATTTGTTTTTGCTTTTTGAGACAGGTCTCTGTAATTCAGGCTGGTTTTAAACTCACTATGTAGCCTAGACCGACCTCAGCCTCCTGAGTGCTGAGATTACAGGTGTGTCCAACTATGCCGGGCATTTAGAGAGCTTTTAAAAACGAGATCTAATAGACTAACATGGAAAGAGTTCCAAGACATGAGGAAGAAAGCAAATTACAGATTTAGAGGAAGGGAGTTATGGCTGGTAGGAGGATTGAGATGGGATGGTTAACTGTATTTTTAGCCTTACCTGATGTTTCTTTTTTCTTTAACAAATATACATAAACCCCTTATTTGTGTGTGTGGCATTGCTGGGGACAGAACCCAGGGTCTCGTGTAAGCAAGTGTTCTGCCACTGAGCTACATCCCTAGCTCTAGCTTTTCTTTTTAAAGAAAATAACTGGGGGACTGGGGATTTAGCTCCACGGTTCAAGCACTTGCTTGGTAAACGCAAGTGCGTGAGTTCGTTCCCCAGTACCAAAAGAAAATAACTGGGATCAGGCTAGAAGATAAACTCTAGAGGGGAGAAAGTGGAGGCAGGGAGACCAATTATGAAGCAATAATAAGTCAGTTAAAAAATGGAAAAAAAATGTCGGTTACGGGGGTGCATGACTATAATTCCGGCACTCATGAGCCTGAGGCAGGAGGGTTCCCATGAGTTTGAGCCCAGTCTGGGCTAAATTGTGAGCTCAAGGCCAGCCTGAACAATATAGCAAGACCCTGTCTGAAAAAACAAAAGACAAATGAAGAAATGAAAAAAGCCTAAACCAGTGTAACTGTATGAATGGAAAGTTATTTGAGTAATCAAAAATAAAATAACAAGATATAGTGATGACTGAGAATGAGTAAGTAAAGGAAATGTAAGGTTTCGAAGATTCCTAACTTTTCCAGTTTTCTTACCTATAGCCTAAGTAAAATATGAACTGTTACAAATGATTTTACAAACCCGTGGGATATCCTGACAACTAAAATGGGGAATGGTGCATGTCAAGAATACTGCTGTTTGATATATGTTCATAGCAGCACAATTTGTAATAGCTACATCTTGGAAACAACCTAAATGCCCATCAACTGAGGGCTGGATAAAAGAGATGTACTTTTATACAATGCAGTACTGCTCAGCCATAGAGAAGGGTTGACTGGAGACTTTTACAGATAAATGGATGCAACTTGAGACCATACTCATAAATGAAATAAATCAGACACACACGTGCAAACATCATGTCTCACTAGTGTGAGAAGCTGAAACAACATTATGTACATGTATATGTGTATATATATATATATATATGTATATAAAGAAGATAATTAAGATAGTTATACTACTGATTTCCTGAGGTCACTGAACAGAGATTTGTGCTGGTATTGTTCAGACAACTGAATGCAGATGTCTTGTGCCCTGGGTGAATGATTTGGGGATGACAATGTTCAATGTATGTACCATTGTTGCCCCAATTGATGTGTTTTGAAATTTTTTTTTTCTTTGAAACAAAATGAATTGGGCCAGGGATTTTAGCTCAGCGGTGTGAGTGCCTGCCTGGCAAGCATGAGGTCGTGAGTTCGATCCCTAGTACAAAAAAAAGAAAAAAAAAAAAAAAGCAAGTTTATCTAAAAGTTAACTACAAACTAAAATGGAGTCTAAAAACAAAACAAAACAAAAAGAGTACTGCTGGTTTTCAAATACATAATAATCCTTTCTTTATTGTTCTTTAATTTTTGGAGAACCTTCTATACACTATGCTCATTTCTCACCCATCCTCCTTCTAACATTCTGAGTAATTAAATGTGAAGTAGTTGAATCTAACAGTGTTAATCTGAATAAAAATTCAAACAAGCATAGTGTTTTGAGGGGCTATGGAATCACACAGATGTGGATTTGCATCCCACTGCTTCAGTGTGCGGCCTAGAGTATTTTAGCCTCCTTGAGCATTACTTCATCTATAAACAGGAACAAGGACTTCAAAGGATTGCCTGTAGATTACATGGAATAAAGCTATAATATGCCTAGCAAAACATGGGCTTATTGATAGGACCTTTTTTTTGTTTTGTTTTGCTATTTTTTTGAGACAGGGTCTCACTATGTAGCCCAGGCTGGCCTCGAACTCAACAGCAATCCTCTGGCCTCTGCCCCTCGCTGGGATTACAGGTGTGTACCACCATGCCCTGCAGATATGACTTTTAAAAAAATTTCCTATCTATCAAAAATCTTAAATATATGTATGCTATAACACCACTCCTGGCAATAATCCTAGGAAATAACCCTAAACACAGAAAAGGCTTTATTCATAAAAATGCTAATTAGCACATCATTGGTAAAATCTAAACTCTGAAACAACTTCAATATTTAATGGAACAGGAATAAAATTACCTAGCAGATACAGATACAGATTGAGAGGGGTAGATGGAATCCTGCTATTATGTTGCTCAGGCTGACCTGGAACTCCTGGGCTCCAAGCATCCTACCCCAGCCTGAGTAGCTGGGACTTGACGGTGTGTAGGCCACCACACATACACACATACAGGATATTCTTTTTTTTTTTTTTTTTTTTTTTTTTTTGGTACCAGAGATCAAACACAACCTCGAGCTTACCAGGCAAGCGCTTGAACCGCTGGGCTAAATCCCTGGCTAGGATATTCTCATAAATCACTTAAGCGTTTTACTTTCAGTTATGAAAGCAATATGTTACCTGCGAAAAATACAGAAAAGTACCAAGAAAATTCAAATCACCTATAAAACAAAAATTTGTCTAGTAAAGAAAAATAATTGCCATATTAAGTGAAAAAAAAACCCTCAAAATTGAAAATACAGTATGAATTCAACCTAAGTCTTTAAAAATTTCCTCCAAATAAAACAGAATAAAGACAATATGTTAGGATTCTGAAAGGTTTTACAGAGGCTATAGTTCCTAAGGTGAGATGGGACTGAAAGATGGGTAGCTTTCCTTTCTCTTGGTGAGATTTCAATGGGTGACAACATTAAAAGAAAATGGTAAAGAGAGAACAAAGCAATGGAAGCTAGAAAACACCGAAGTGGGAAAGTGGAGGATCACCCTAAATTAGGACTGACTGCTGTAAATATCCTTTAAGCCATGCCCAATTTCTCTGTTCTGATTTTTTTTTTTTTTTTTTGCACACCAAGGACCCTTTTTATCTGTAATCTGGTCTCTTGAGTAGACCAGGAGCAGGCTCTCAGGCAGGTCTCTGTATATACATATCTTTCATTGTAAATTAACCACCTCGCCTATTGATTTTCAAATCATTCTCTAGAGAGTGACGTGAGAGGCAGTCCCCTAGGGCCTGATACCCCTGAAGTCACTAAAAAAATGGAGTTTCTGTCCTTGCAAAACTGAAAGTAGTCACACCTAAAGGACCAACAGCAGAGTCACCACTAAACAATCAGGCAGGTTTCACCCATTTTACAGAGCAAGGGCAGAAGACACTGTAGCAGTGGAGACCAGGGAGGGGTGCTTAAAACCACCAACCAGACAAAGGCTGTGGAAAACTGAGAAGCACCAACAGGTGTGTCCCCCAGGATCTGAAGAAGCAAAGCCTATGCAGTGATGGGGAAACTTTTAGAGCTTTCAACAATAACAACCCACTGGGGCACCTGTGCCAAGGTTTACCACCACTGACCTGTAGAACACAGATGCTGTTAAGAAATTCACCAACAACAGAAAATGCCGTGTTTCTCACTCTCTATTTTGAGTATGTTTGTTGAAGGGAAAACTAAATTAACCAGAACAAGTAAATCAACCTGGAGATGAGACCCGGCCAAGTGAGTACTAACAGAGTTTGTAGGAGTTGGTGAAGTAAGTCCCTTACAAACAAACTGGTACTTAAAAGGGTAAGATCTGAGCCGGGTAATCCCAGCATTCAGGAGGCTGAGGCAGGGGGATCACTGCAAGTTGAAAGCCAACCTGACCTGCAGAGAGACCATCAAAAAAA
>RJWT010012298.1:0-22569 GCA_004365215.1 Cuniculus paca
CCTCAGACAAAGGATTACTATCAAGAACATATAAAGAACTCAAAACAATCCATCCTCCCAGATTTAAAGACCCAATTCAAAAATGGGCATCTGAGATGAACACGCACTTTTCAGATGAAGAAATATAAACAGTAAATAAACATGTGAAAAAAATGTTCAACATCACTGGTCATTCAAGAGATGCAAATTAAAACAACACTGAGATTCCACTTCATCCCAGAAAGAATAGTTATTATCAAGAAATCAACCAATAAAAAATGCTGGAGGGGATGTGAAGAAAAGGAACCCTTTTTCACTGTTGGTGGAAATGCAGACTAGTGCAACCACTGTGGCAATCAGTATGGAGACTCCTCAAAAAACTAGCACTAGAGGTCCCAGTCAACCCAACTATTCCCCTTCTGGGTATCTTCCCTAAAGAATTAAAAACATCATACCACAGTGATATATGCACACCCATGTTTATAACAGCACAATTTGTAATAGCCAGGTCTTGGAAAGAACCTAAATGCCCATCAACTGAGGAAACGATAAAACAGATGAGGTATTTTTATACAATGGAGTACTACTCAGCCATAAAGAATGATAAACGGGAGACTTTTATAGGTAAATGGATGCAACTTCAGACCATACCCATTAGTGAGATAAGACACACATGTATAAACATGTCTCAGTATGAGAAGCTAAAAGAAACCACATATGTATATGTATATGCATATGTATATGCATATATATATATATATATATATGTATACAAAAAAATAGTTAACATAGCTACACTATTGATTTCTCTGAGTTCACTGAAGAAAGACTTATGCCAGTATAATTCAGACAATTGAATGCAGAAGTCTTGTGCTCTGGGTGAATGATTTGGGGATGACAATGCAAAATGTATGTACCATTGTTGCTCCCTGACTGACATGTTTTGAAATTTTTAGTTTTTTTTCTTTCCTTCTTCTTCTTCTCCTTGTGCTCCCCCCTCCCCACCTCCTCCTCCTTCTCCTTGATATAAAATGGATTTGGGAAGGAAAAACAGAAAAGAAAGATTTCTTGAAAGTTTACTCCCAATTCACCATCACATGACCATTTATTTACCTTTTCTGGGTTTTTTCCTCACCTCAGGTAAGAGCTCTAGACACTTAGATCTACCCTTGAAATTCTGTGTTTTTTAAAGCTATTAGAATAGGGAGTGGAGGACCAAGAGAAAAATCTGAATGCTTTCCAATAAAATATCAAAAAATGCACTCATAGGACAGATGCAAACCACCTCTTTACAAACCACAGAATCATGTATGAGCTGTCAGAAATTGATTCTCGGGTGGACATGCTGACACATTGCTATTCTGGCTTCCCAAATTAACCATATAATGTTATCGTTAAAACACTAACCACAAACCAGTGTTGTGGCACACGCCTGTAATCCCAGCACTTAGGGAGGCTGAGGCAGAAGAGTACCACAAGTTTGAAGCCAGTCTTCAAGTTTGAACACAGTGAGTTCAAAGCTAGCCTGTACTACACAGCAATACCTTTGTCTTTAAAAGAAGATTTTCACACCTAGACAACTTTAACTAAAATGAAAATTATTTCTACTGCATCATTTTTCAGTTCCTTAGGATATAACTGTTACTTTTTCCAAACAGAAAGCAAAATGTCAGCTAAACTTTCCTGATATAAGCAAAACAAATTCCAATTTTTTTGGTCATATTAGCATCACAATCATTCACAGACTGAAATCTGAGTATGATATCTGAAAATTCAGGATGATATCTGAAATCCAGGTTTTCAATTTTGACATCATTAGATCAATCATTTCCTGTATCTTTGCCATTCATAACACTTTGTCCTCTAAGGGAAGTCACAATATTTCTCAACAGGAAAGGAGAAATTTTCTCAATTATAACCAACTCTAAATCACCACATTTCTACATGAACTGCTATTATCTGTAGTCTGCAATTTCTAAATTACATCTAAGAATCCTGACATCAAAAATGAACCAATCCGGTATATCCTACAAAACATGAAATCAATCTGCCTTATGCTCAGATCTCAACAATTAATCACCAGCTGTTTTGTGTCTCTTGCTGTTACTTAAGTTCTCCCCATAACATAACTTAGGTTTTGCTTTATAATTCACTATTATACACTTGAAACCTGATCCAAGGCACTACACTCATTTCTGGTGTTGGCATACTCTACTTAAAAATGAGGCTACTGTTTACAATCATATTAATTTTAAGATGCATTTAAAAGTATATAAACTTTAGGCTGGAGATACAGCTCAGTGGCACGAGCACCTGCCTGGCAAGTGTAAGGTCCTGAGTTCGATTCCTGGTACCAAAAAAAAAAAGTATATAAACTTAAGTTTTGTCTAATGTTCAACAGCATGTTGCAGGCACTCCATACCAATTAGAGTCCCAAAGATATGGCTGGCCTTCTATGTACCAAAACTGAGTATTGTTTTACCTTCTGAAAGAAGGAGGGAAAGCCAGGGAAAATCATTTTAGTTGCTAGTTAATAATTTAGGACTAGTCTCATGGATTAGCATTTTGCTTGATGGTTTGGGATGTATGCACATTTCAAGTAGAATTTCTGCGATTTGGATGATGAGCTTTTGTTTACCATCTCCAATCTTTACAATGCACCAGATGTATACAATCTACTAACAAGAAGGGGTCCTCCTCTTCACTGGCCTTCCTTTTGCTAATCCCATGTGAGCTCTAGAATCCCCAATCCAAGGAAAAACAATTCACATTCTTAAACAGTTCTGTTTACAATTTCAAGTGTTCATAAACCTAGGAGAGAACGTTCCCTTCTAAAAGCAACTGTTTGATATCTAGTATATGGGGGGTGGGGGGAGAACTTCATAAACTTGTCACCAAAGAAGAATCCTGAAGAGTCACCTTGGAAATTACCATGGACTCCTTGGGGCCCTGCCATTTCATTTACATGGTCAAAGTCTATAAATTAATTCAGGGAGGAAGGGAGGGAAAAAAGATTAGAGAATATGAGATAGGCCATTATACAACCTGCAAAGACTGAAGCACTTAGTCTTTAGCAGAATTAAGTCTGCTGACCCCTGAGCTTAGGCATTACAGGGAATTATCCTGTTGATTCTCAGAGCTCACTGCTGTAACACAGCCACTGCATATCACACTGCATGCCACTGAGCTGTATCAGTCTCACTTCCCCCACATCTGTACCTCCAGGCCTTAATATCACATCAGGTACAAAAGAGCACTAAATAAATCTGAACAAATGAATTAACAGCATGAACCAGCACAAGAATAAACTGTTGAAACACAGATGAAACAGAGTAGACCTTCAGTAGTAAATACTATGTATGTATGTTAAAGACACTACTATGACATTTGTATATCACTTTACATAATAACCACATGCTTCAAAGGCTGACATCATGAGTAGTATAAAGATAAGGCCTCTGAGAAGCGCAGAACTACACAACTTGGCCAAAGTCTTCTAAAGGCAGAGTCGGTATTTAAATTTCGGTCTTTTTTCTTTCTCTTTCTTTTTTTTTTTTTTTTTTTTTGGTTGTTGTTGTCTTTTTGAAAAGGTCTCACTATGCTGTTCAGGCTGGCCTTGAGCTCACTTTGTAGCCCAGACTGGTCTCAAACTCACTATGAGCCTCCCGCCTCAGCATCCCGAATGCTTCGGTCTTTTTTCTTAGATAAAATTTCTTTTATTAAACAGACCTGTCTCTCTATACAAACTACAACACCTAGAGACCTTCAATTTATAAAGCCTGAGACATGAGGGTAGGAGTGAAACTCAATTTCTGACCTATTATTTAACTCCAATAAATTACAAATTAATGCTATTTCCTGGGAGAAAAAAAAAAACTAAATGAACATCCAAACACCACTAAAAAAGCCTTAGAACATTCACAAACTAAACATTTTTTTTAACAGAGTCAGTCCTTGAAAAAGCAACACAAAATTAAACAACTTAATTAACAAATGCCACTGAAAGGGAGGTACCTGTGATCACACCATGACCCTCATGTGTATTAAAACCTCTGCTTCAGCCAGGAAATATCGTAAGTGTTTATACAGGTGGAAAAGAAATATAAGAAACTCTACTAACACAAGAAAAAAACTAATAACCCATTAGTATCATATTTTTTCATAACCAAAGCACTAATGCATAGCTGGAGTATAAGTGCTTTTAGGTATCCAAAAGTACCGAGTAAAGACCAAGATCTTGGCCAAACTCAAATACAATATGAGTCTATTTAAGATAACAATGATTGCAAAGAATTGCTACCACACAGAACACATTTTCTGGCTATAATCCAATTTCAGAAATAAGTCCCAAGATACTTTGGGAAAAAAATTCACCGAAATGGAATTTATCAAACACATTAAAGTAAACCATGAATCTCAAAGCAATATTAATAGAAATTAGAAAGCTATGACTAAATACTGAACATATTTATCAACTTTTATGAACTAAATCTCAAAAATACTTCATATCATAACTGAGTCCTAAGAAATATTCTTTACATGAAACAACCAATTAATCATAAGAGGAGATAAAGTAGACAATATTAAAAATAAGAGCTTTAATTCCAATAAAACACAAAGGTAAAAAAGCAAGCCACAAACAGGAGTGAAGTATTCAGGACACATAAAGAAAAAAGATTATAATACACATATACAACAGCTACAAGTCAGTAAGAGAGAGAAGAAAAGGGAAGAGAAGAGAGAACCAAGAAAAAGAGAAAAACAAGATAAATTAAGGTGAAGTCTTCATAGGTCATTTATAGAAACAAAACATAGGGCCAAAATATTAAAAGAAACTCAGGAGGAGTGTATAATGCCTAGGAGCATGGCTTCTGAAGCCAGACAGCCTGAGTTCAAATCCTAGCTCTGACATTTACTTGCTGTGTGACTTTAAACCTCCATGCCTATGTTTTATATATATATATATAAAAATTAATATATAATTATATAATATAATCATATATTATACAATACAATTATATAAAATATATAACATTAGCTGGGCGTGGTGGCACACTCCTGTAATCCCAGCACTCAGGAGGCTGAGGCACGAGGATCGTTGCAAGTTCGAGACCAGCCTGGGCTACAAAGTGAGCTCAAGGCCAGCCTGAAAGGCATAGTGAGACCCTGTCTCAAAGAGACAAGGGCCAGGGATTTAGCTCAGCAGCCTAAGCGCCTCCCTGGCAAATGTGAGGTCCTGAGTTCAATCCCTGGTGCTGCAAAAAAAAAAAAAAAAAAAAAAATCTTAAAATTAACCAGAAACTGACAAGAAGGAAATACCAGGCCAAAATTAAAGTAAAACCAGGAACCCAAAAAGATAAACAGCACAGAAATCACCTTTGCCCTGAACGCATTTGCCAATTCTGAAAATAGTCAACTTTCATTTTTACAACAGCATAGGGATGATGGAAAGAAATCAAAGAGCTTTCATTTTTACAAAAGTGCTGGGAAAATGAACAAGAATCAAATGCTGAGCCAGGCATAGTGGCACTGAGGCACAAGGGTTGCCACAAGTTTGAGGCCAGACTGGGCTACACAGTGAGTTCAAAGCCAGCAAAACTTTGTCTCAAAAAAAAAAAAAAAAAAAAAAACCAAAGACTAAGTCCTTCAAAGAATATACAACCAACCATCCCTCAGTATCCACTGGTTTCAGGACTCTGTAGGTAGCAAAATCTGCAGATGTGCAGGTCCCTTACGTTTAAGTCATACAGTGTTTGCACATACCTGTGCACATCCTTCTTTATACTTTAAATCCCCTAGATTACTTACAATAACTAATGCAACATAAATGTTACATAAATAGTTCTTAAACTATATTACTTAGGAAATAATAACAAGGAAAAGTCTGAGCAGGTCCAATACAAATATAATTATTATTCACAAATATTTTTGATTCATGATTGACTGACTCAACAGATATGGAACTCACAAATAAAGAGGGCCAACTGTAACTAGAAACTTTACAATAGCAAGCAAGGCTCTGTGTCTCTTAAACCAGAAAAGTGAACTCTCTCCACAAGAATTACAGCTCTGGATGGCCCAACATACCAAACCTTAAATGCAAGGTGACCAAAAACTGATTGAAACAAAAACAAATGTTCTCTGGTGGAAGCTACAGTCATTCTAGGCCTTGGAGCCCTACAATTCACTTGGATACATATCTTATATATCATAAAGTAAAATTAATTCAAAACAAACCATAGACTTAAATATAAAATCTAAAACCTGAGGAGGGAGTGGAGACAGGAAAAATCCTTTGTGGACTAGGTTTATACAATTCTTAACTATATGACACATTAAAAAATTCATAGAATATCTATATAAGACATCACTGTTCATTTGTTGATACTGAGTATTAAACACAGGTCTTTCCTGAGGCAGAAAGATCACAAGTTCAAGTCCAGTCTGAGCAACTTTTTTTTTGTTTTGTTTTTGAGACAGGGTTTCACTATGAAGATCAGGTTGGCCTTGAACTCAAGTTGTAGCCCAGGCTGGCCTCCAACTCGCAGCTATCCTCCTGCCTCAACCTCCTACGTACTGGGATTATAGGCATTCGCCACCATGCCCAGCTGCTGGACAACTTATTTAGACTCTGTCTAAAAACAAAATTCTAAAAAGCTGGGAATATAACTTAATGGTAGAATGTTCACCTAGGATGTGCAAGTCTCTGAGTTCAATCCCCAGTACCACAAAAACAGCTACAAAAGACACTGGTTAAAAAAAATGAAGAGTCAGCCTAAGAGAAAAGCACAATGTATATCTGGTAAAGAACTTGTACCCAGAATATATGACAAATTCTCAAAATTCAACAGTAAGGGAGAAAAAAAATCTTAAAATGGGCAAAAGATTTCACTACTTCACCAAAGATGGTATGTAGATGGCAGATAAACATATCAAAAATATGTTCAGCACAAATCATTTCAGAAATGCAAATTAAAACCACAATGAAATACTATACATTAAAATAGCTAAACAGTTTTACCTATGAATGCGTCAGAGTTGTGCTCCACTGCATATAAATAACGCATTTTCCTTATCCATTCACTCATCTCTTTTTGTTTTCTTTTTTTGGGGGGGGGGCACCAGGGATTGAACTCACAACCTCACACTTGCCAGGCAGGCCCTTAGGCCGCTGAGCTAAATCCCCAGCCCTTGCCTTTTTGAGACAGGATCTCACTATGCCATTCAGGCTGGCCTTGAGCTCACTTTGTAGCCCAGGCTGGTCTAGAACTCACAAGGATCGTCCAGTCTCAGCCTCCCCGAGTGCTGGGATTACAAATGTAAGCCACCACACCCGGCTCCATTCATTCATCTTTTGAAGAACATTTACACTGTTTTCAAAATCTAGCTATTATTATAAATTGTGCTGCTATAAGTACAGGTATGCATGTATTCCTATAATATAATGATTTTAACTCTTTCAGGAAAATATCTAGAAAGGAGACAGCTAGATACAATGCTACTCTCTTACCATTTTGTTATGAAATTTTATTTTTTCATTAAAAAAATAATAAAGCTGTTATCACCGCAGGGGAAAAAAAGATGGCTAAAACTTAAAAGACTGACTATATCTGTTGTCCCAGGAGTATGGAACATCTGGAACTCTCATACTCTGCTGGTAGGAATGTAAAATAGTACAATCACTCTAGAAACTGGCCCATTCTTGAAAAGTTAAAATGCAACTATAGGCCAGGTGTGGTGGCACATACCTGTAATCCTGGCAATCAGAGGAGGCTAAGGCAGGAGGATTGCTGTGAGTTCAAGGCCAGCCTGGGCTACATAGTAAGTTCAAGATGAGCCTGAACTACATAGTGCGATCCTGTCCCAAAACACACACACCGCGCGCACACACACACACATAGAATCCATCCATACTAGTCCTAGATTCAACCACTGTCAAGAGATATGAAAGCCTCTGTCCACACAAAGATTTGTACACAAATATTCATAGACTTATTACCCAAAACTAGAAACAATTCTCCACAAGTAGAGCTACACATTCAGTGTAATTCCAAACAACATCTGGAAGTATGTTTCTGGAAGTTGACAAATAATTCCAAAACATATACAGATATCCAAAGGGTCAAGAATAGCTGAGGCTCCCTTGAAGAATCAAATGGAAGGGAGATAAGACTTATCATAAAGCTGTAATAAAGAACAAAGTTTTTAAACTGGGCGTGGTGGTGCACCCCTGTAATCCCAGCACTTGGGAGGCTGAGACAGGAGGATCACTGAGAGTTTGAGACCAGCCTTGGTTACAAAGTGAGCTCAAGGCCAGCCTGAATGGCATGGTAAGACCCTGTCTCAAAAAGACAAGGGCCGGGGATCTAGCTCAGCGGCCTAAGCGCCTGCCTGGCAAGTGCAAGGTCGTGAGTTCAATCCCTGGTGCTGCAAAAAAAAAAAAAAGAATGCAGGTTAGCACCAGTGGAATGGCTGAGACAGGAGGATCACTACAAGTTCAAGACCAGCTTGGGCTACACAGTTCAAGGCCAGCCTCAACTACTATACATAGTGAGACCCTGTCTCAAAAATAAAATAAACAAACAAACAAACCTAATGTGTGTCCATCGAGAAACACTACTGAATCAGTAAAGCTGCATATCCTAAAATAAGTGAAGACAGTAACAGAATATGTAACTGACAAAATATAACAAGGAAGCTACAAATCAGTAAAGGAAAAAGAAAAAAAGACTTAAAATATATTTGCATTTCATGAAACAGTAAATCTGAATGGCCAGTAAATGCATAAAAAGATGTGTGGACCAGGGATTTAGCTCAGCAGCATTAAGCGCCTGCCTGGCAAGTGTGAGGTTATGAGTTCGATTCCTGGCACACACACACACCAAAAAAAAAAAAAAAAAAAACAGAAAAAGAAAAGATGTATGACCTCATTATAATGAGGAAAAGGCTATTTAAAGCCACAAGGCACGAACACTAGAGAAACCAAAAGAAAGGGAGGAAAGGAAAAAGGAGGAGACATTACCAGAGCAGAGAAAAGGCAGCTGTACTAAAGAAGAGTAGCCAATGGTTGGAGCCTAACTTCTTACTTAGCAGGAGCACAAGAGAATCATTTACTAACATTTACTGAAAAGCTATATAGGCCTGGCATTCCTAGAAGTAGAAGTACATTTAATAGGGATCACAGCCTGTAGCTGACTATAAATTATAACTTTAACTCCACTTGACCAATCTTAAAAACAAAGAAACTCTTCCAGATCCCTTTTTCATGTCATCCCATTTCTATTATTTTTGCTTTCACTGAGCTCCACAGTGGAGTGAAAGTTGATGGGGGCGGGGGTCCACATGGAAACAACCTTTTCATTGTTCTGAGTTGAGATTACACCACAATTTCACATGTTTATCCCTTTTTTTCTCTCTCTACATGTGTAGAATATACTTCAAGAACCCCTTACAATACAGCACCATTACAGTCATTTACCTTCTTCTTTCTTACTGACTCCCTTCAAACAAGATCCTTTTGGGGGTTTTTTGTTTTTGTTTGTTTTACATCCTTGAGGCCCACAGCCTTTGAACTGGGCTACATCCTTGGCCATTTTTTCTTTTTTTTTTTTTTTTAAAGACATGGTTTTCCTGTCATCAAATTGACCAGGCTGGCCTCTCAGAGCCAGCGTGTGCCACAACAATCAGCTTCAGATGTGATCTTTTTGAGTCTTTCTACTGCTTTCATTTGTCTACAGTCCCCAGGTATCAACATAGGGATAACTCAAAAAACCTTGGCCTGAGTCTCTTCATTCATTAACAAATTACTCACTGGCCACCTATAATAGTAGCAAAGTGGAGGGCTGGATCACAGATACCTAAAGGACAACAGAGTTTTTGTCACTGAACTTACAATGTTCCACTTGATGATAAATGCATCAAATTATGTATAATTCGTAATAAATATAAGGCATATCACCAACTTCATCTTTATAGATCCTTTAAATTTAACTTATTTCTTTAAAAAAGGGCAAAGGCAAAAAAAATGAATTAAATTTAGGTATGAACTCAGTGCTAGGCATAAAAGTAATTCACATAATACTGCTTCATTCATTAATCACCCCAAGACTTGGCAATCACCCTGATTTTAGTATAACTAGACAATCCGTCAGCATCAAAACAAAACCACCAAGGAACCTAACTTGTGCCTTAAGCACCAACATGCGCACAATCTTTTATTTACCAAAAGCCTCATGTCCAGGAGTCACAGGAATTGCTACTTCAACATAAAATTGTTCACTTAAATCCCAAACCAAGATTCAAAAGAATGAAGTGATCCAAGCATAAAATATTCAAAATCTCTAAATAAAAGTAGTTGTGAAGACTGCCCAAGGTTCTGAAAATTCTAAAAATATACATGTATTTAAGATTTCTGGGGCAAACTCATTAGCACAGCTAAGTGGTCAAGAAAAGACTATACACATATCTTAAGTCATGACCTGCCTTTATTTTTAAATGATCTAATGTACGATTTTCAAACACTGGCAAGCATCCAAGCACCCAGCCAGCAAGTTCAAACAGCCTGTTCAGCCCTACCCCCAGAATTTGACTCAGGTCAGAAATGGGACCTAAGTACTTGCATTTTTAACAGGTGTATGTGAAAGTAATGCTACAGTCCCATCATTGCTTAGAGAACCACTGAAAACCCCTGGTGCTTTTGGGACTGTATGTTTCTTCCAATGTACAAGAAGAAAACTGTCCAAGGAAGACCAAGATAAAAAATCTCAGGAACAGGTTTCATACCTAGACACTGACTTCCCCCATTATGTGACAGTATTTTCACCGGTCAGTTTCAAAATAATTTATCTGAACATAGCAGTAAAACACTCCAAGGATGAGTTAGTCTGGCATATAAATAAACGGCACTTCAGCAGTAGGAGGATGTTGCTCTTCTACATAGTTCAGAGCATGTGAAAGCCTTGTAAAACATCCAATGAATCCAGCTGATTAACACAAGATACACTAGAGCTTCTGGACCAATAATCACAGATCCTTTTAAATCCCACACATTTTGTGTTACTCTGAGCAATGTCTATGTCTTCAGAATTTGGAATGAGTCCAAATAAATGTAAGATCAGCTGGGTATGGTAGTGCATGACAGCAATCCTAGCACCCTAGGAGGATGAGGCAGGAGCCCAGCCCAGAAATTTGGCAATTTAATGAGATCCTGTATCAAAAAATTCAGAGAGCTAGGAATGTAGCTGAATGCAATGGCCCCAGGTTCAATCCCCAGCCAAAGAAATAAACACAAAATCAAATCCTAAGGCTGAGACAGGAGGATCGTTGAGAGTTCGAGACCAGCCTGGGCTGCAAAGTGTGCCAAGGCCAGCCTGAACGGCATAGCGAGACCCTCTCTCAAAAAAACAAGGGTTGGGGATTTAGCTCAGTGGCCTAAGTGCCTGTCTGGCAAGTACAAGGTTGTGAGTTCAATCCCTGCTGCCACAAAAAAAAAAAAAAAAATCAAATCCTATGAAATTACTGTCTAGAAAGAAAATTTCAAAATTATAAAAAGACGGAGCAATACTTTTTCCTGACTCAAATTTAAAACTAGTTTTTGTCTGTTGGTGGTACTAGGGACTGAGATAGGGTCTGACTAAATTGCTCATTGTCCAAGCTGGGCTCAAACTTGGATGTTCCTGCCTCAACCTTCCAGAGCTGGGATTACAGGTGTGTGTCACCACTCCCAGCTGATACTAATTATTTTAAAATAAAGCAAAGATGAAAATAAGTTTTTCTTTAGTATCAAGTTCTGTGTGACTTTCAAAGCTTTTTAAACAAGGCAAACAAAACATCAGATAGTTGAAAATTAACTTTCTCCAACAATGAATATATCTGAATTCTTAAGACATACAATCTACTAAGAAAAATACACAATACATAAAATTGTTAAGCTGATTCATCATAAATCCAGCAAAGACAAACATATATCCAAGAAAGTAGATAAATACATCAAGCATCACCATTTAAAGCAGAACCCAAAACAAATGACAGTAGAAATTTTAACAAAGAATATGAAGACAGAAAAAAGATCCTAGGCACAGATCAAAAGAAATAAAACTTTAGGGGTTCTTCTGAGGCTTGGGTATGGACCAATGATCCCAAATAATGGAGAATAGGTCAACTCTTAAAAGCAGGATGGAAAATTGTACAGTGATAATGAGTACATTCATTGCAGAAACATTTACAGAGGAACAATGTGTTAAAGACTATAAATACTAAGGATTTTCTGCAAGGGACACATACCTGTATGAGGAGAAATAACAGAATATTTTCCCTTTGTCCTACAAAACTGTGAATGTTCCCTTAGTAAATAATGCCCCCCCCAAATTGTTCCTGTAGGGGTTACTAAAACATGTCTTTCGGCAAGTAAGAAGCATCAGTCACTACACCACAAATTATACACTCTTATTTAACTAATTAATTCTAAATTGATTCAATTTCAATACATCCATTGAAAAGTTTACCTATACAGTACTGTGTTGATTAGACCAGATGTTTAAGTCCTGAAAGTGTCTAATTGAAATAGAAAACGTAGTTATCTCAACTTTTTGGTAGTAATTCACACTTGCATGGTGTACTCCTACTTCAAGACTCGGTTAAGTGATAAAAGACACTGCAGTTTTCCAGCCCTGCAGGCTTGGTGGCAGCCAGAGCTCCCTCTCCCCCATTCAGAATCCAGCAGGCAGGGCTCAGCGACCTAGACAAGCTACCCTAACTCCATGATTCTGGTGTTCCATCTGTATAAGGAAGATGGAAGCACATCTGCAGTCCCACAGTTCTTATGGGGAACAGAGAAGATGAAGCCTCAGGTCTGGCACAGGATGGACAGTGGATGTTACTTATAATCCAAGCCCCTGCCAGATGTCCCTGCACTACACAAAGGCAGTAACATCTCCCAATTCAAAGCACCCACATACGTGGGGCCCAATAACAAACTGTTCTTCTCTAGTACCAGATCATGTTCAAACTATGATTTTAATATTTTTTGTTGTTTCTGAAAAATTAATTTATAGTACATGGAAATGTACATCAGTGAGATTTAGAGAAGACGGTTTTTTATTTAATTTTAATAATGGTTTATAAGGAAACATCTTTATGTTCTTAAAAAGGGTGAACTTTTGAAGGATGTTACTAGTGTTTTCTCTGAAGCTTCCAGCTGCTTGAGACAGGAACAGCGCCAATCAGGCAGAAAAACAGTATTTTTCATTTTTGTCTATAAATCATTTCATTAATAATGTCTGTATAGATCAGCCTATAACACAGCATGTGCTAAGAATTCCCTTTAAACTGTAAATTGAAATATATAACCTTATCTGATCTTAATTTCTAGCACAGAGCCCAGTAAAATAAAAAACAATTATTATAGATAATACGGTTCACAATCAAAACACATTTAAATAGTTCTGCCTATAATAAATGTGATTATGATGTATACCTAAAATGTACCAATAAAGTTAATCAATTTAAAAAAATTTTTAAAAAAAGAGTTCTAAATGATAAAATTTGGCACAGGTCCTAGAAATCAGTAAAACCAGGAGACATGAATTTCATTTCTCATGCAATAGGCTGCCGTTTGGTAGTCATGAAATGAAATAAACTTACCAAAATGATGGTAAAAAGGCAAGAATGAGATCAAAAAATCCAATACAAAATAGTTTAAAGGAGAGAGGTCATAAAGTAACTTCTCAATGCAGCTGGGCAAGATTAGTCACCCAGAGCCAAAGAAGAGCTAGACTTGCCCTTTGCTATATCCCATCCCAGCCTCACAACTGGTAACCATCTTAATAACCAAATGCTTGGATGCATTCACGAACTGCCTGAAGTTTATTACTACTAAGACACACAAGGTCATTTACTTTGCCCAAATTTTAAAACTTTGCATCTTAAGTAATGTATATAGGCATCAGTAAAAAAATCTCAGGCACTCCCACAGCAATGAATTATGAATTATATAAGGAATTTTAGAAGAAGAGTAATAAAAGCATCTTCTTAAAAATCTAGTTTTACAGAAAAATATAGTATAGAAACTAAATTGTTCTCAGCTATTTTTAGCAGCAAAAAATCGCTTCATAAATATTAAAATCGGAGAATGATTAACTTTACCAAAATTTTAAAAAGGAATGATCTAAGTGAAATTTTATGTAACCCGAAAGTGTTTAATTTCAAAATTGATTTATATAAACATTTTAAAACGCATCTTTTGTAACTCTTACGGCAATTTTAATTATTTTCTCAAATTTAAGACACCATAAAATACAGAGAAAAATGTTTCCATAAAATCTCTAGGGATATGAAGAGTCAACCTCTCTAACTCAAATTAATTTCCCAAGAAAGAACAGTGATTTTTACAATTGTTTTTACTGTATTATTGAACACAATGTAATACAAAACCATTTCTTCTAAAAGATGAACCCAGTTTTAAGAGGCTGATTTTAACAATGCAATTTTCTTTTTTAGACAACTTCTTCAACTTCTTAGTGAGAAGTTATCTGATTAGCTAAAAAACACGGTTTTGAGGACTAGAGACTAAATTATGCAATTCCCAACAACAGATACGGATCTTTACAGAAACTACTTCACTTAAAACCCCGTAGTGATCTCACTGCTGCCTCCTAACTTCCGTTTTTCTCACTGTTACATCCGTGGAACTTTCTTCTTAACTGAACTTACTACTCACTCTCAAGAGGCTGTTAAATCCCAAAAGCTCTAGGGAGTTTGCCTGGTATTCTTTGCTCCGAACTGTAAAGAATGGTTTTTTTTCAAGGATTTGTTGACTTGACTTACTGCCTTTGCATGGATGTATACTGTACTGAAGTCTTGTGTGACTGTGGGCTCTTTCCAAGCACAAACGCATGTTTGAAACCATCTTTGTCTCTATTCATTATTAAACTTGACTTGAAAGTGATCTGAAAGAAATTCTTAAAAAGAAAATGTAATATTGATCCTGACGAAGCTGCAGCATCTAGTAAACGTGTTTAGTTTACTAAAGACTAATGGTATATAGGTTCAGCTAGTTTATCTCCACGATGACAGACACCAATATAAAACAATTACATTCATAAATATGCTGGAACACAAACATCCTTAAAGTTTCCTGTTGGGACTTTTGGTTACTCATTGGCAGAGTTCTTGCCTTGCAAGAGGGAGGATCGGATCCCCAGAAAAGTTTCCTGTTTAAAACTCACAGGGTTTTTATAATTAAACAGAGAACTGAATAAAAACATTGTATCTACTGTACTTCAAATAAAAATAAGTTGAATGCAAATTTGGGTGTAGATCTTAATCTTCACATATTTTGTCCTAGTTTTCAGGTTTTCAAAGTTGGGTCCATTGATGAGTGGTCAACTGTCTTTCAACGAGAAGACTTTTCATTACCATTTACGAATCTAATATTAAGGGTGACGGCCTGGTATTTCATTTCAAATACTAACGGTCTGTTTTTACAACCATGAAGATGTTCGTATTCTAAGTAAAACTCCCAGTAACAGTCAAGTCTTAAATACAAATCCCTAAACTCTCATATTGCCTTCAGCTTGAACGTATTTCAACCAGTTCCCATAACTACTACAATATTACTATTATCTTAGACTCACTGCCAAAAATCCAGCTGCAGGATAACTATACAAGAATGAGGCACTGTTAAAATGGCTCTCAAAGAGTGAGAGAAGGGGAAAAAAACAACTTTCTTTGGTCCATTTCCTTACAAAATTCTGAAATTAAACGAAAACAAACACTTATACACGCGCCCTTCTTCTGAGAAAGAACGGGCGCTACAAAAGGAGCCCAGAGAGAAAGCCGGCCAACAGCTCCCCCACCTAACAGCTTAGCGGAGTTGGGGTGGGGGCGGAGGCGCAGAGGAAACTTGGGAAGCACAATGACTCTCGGGCTCGGATTGTCGGGAAGAAAGCCTGGGGCTCAGCAAACTCCGTCAACCCGGGTTCAGAGACGCAGCGCTGACCGGTCCGGAGCCCGGCGCGGCTGTCCAGGCCCGCGTGCCCACAGACCTCTCTTCCTCTCCCCTTTTGTTTTTGTAGCTTTCTGTCCACTCCGGCAGTGGCCGGTCTGTCCTCTCTCGGCCTCTTCGTACCCCCCACGCGCCCGCGGCCCCAGGCTCGCCGTCCTCCCGAGACACTCGGCCTTCCTGCGCATACCCTGCATCTCCAGCTTCCTCGCATCCCAGGCTCGCCGTCCTCCCGCGCCCCCGGTCTACCCGGCCTCCCGGTGCGCTCCCAGCCGGTGGACCCCCCGAGTCCCCGGCCCCTCGGGCGCCCCAGGCCTCCTCCTGTCCCCCAGTCTCCCTGTGCCTCCCAACCATCCTGCGGGAAGCCAGAGCGCCTCGGCTCCCCGCGACCCCGGTCTCGCCAGTCTTCACCGCGCCCCCGGCCTCCTCTTCACTAAGCGTTCCAGGCCCCCACGCACCCTGCCCCTCGGGCGCCCCGGCTTCCTCCAGTCCCCGGCCTCCCCTCCTCCGAGGGCGGCTGCGGGCCGCCGGGGACGCGGGCGGGGCCGTCTCGGCTGCCCGCACTAGCAGGTCTGGCCCCGCTCTGCCTTCTGCCCTCGGGCCGCGGCCCAGCCCGCGACCACCTCCAGAAGGGCCGCACCCCAAACTCACCAGACTGTGGCTCGGCGTTGGGCTGAGGAGAGGCGGACAGCGGCGGGGCGGCGCCGGCGACGGCTGCGGATCTCCCTCCCACGCGCACGCCCGGGCGCACGGCGGTCGGCCGGCGGCGGGCTCGCGCCCTCGGGCCGTGCTGAGTCGGCGCGGGCCCGCGCGTGCGCATTAGAGGTGAGGCGCGCGTTCCCACACATCGCCCCCCCCCCTTCCAGCCGCGCACGCCCGAACGCGCCTCGGCCTGGCTCCGACCCCGCCCCCAAGCGCGGGGCATGCGCGTCCTAGGAGCGCGCGTGCGCAGACAATTGCTGCGCGCTCCTGGGCTCGAGGGTGTAGAGTAGTGGGCTAAGGCTACGTGGGGGTGATGCTGCTAGGGAAATCCCTGGCCTTGGCTGGCAAGGCCGAGCCGCTAATGGCCGAGTGGCCATCATGGGGGCGCTCTGGCCGCATACTCTGCCCGCGCACTATACAGACTTCAGGATGCCCCTCATCTCTTCCTGCCCTCAGATCCCAAATATGCCCTACCCCCCAGGGCTACAATGCCTTGCGGCCTACACCCCTCCCGCCAATGAAGGGTTCTTGGGCCATTTTGCAGATAAGTAAACTGAGGTTCAGCGATTGTTTTAATGGCTTACAGCTAGTGCTGGGCTGTGGCAAGATTTGATCTTGGAAGATGTTGTAAAAGGGAGGAGGATGACTTACTCTAAATGAACCCAGTCAGTAGTGTCTCCTGCCCTAGGTTTTGAGGCTGGAGAAGGCCTCCAGGCACTGCAAGGAGGCAAGGGTCAATTGGCAAAGGGCTTCTGGCCTGAGAGCCAGTTTCAGAACGGAACTGACTGGTAAGAACCTGAACATATTGTGGGGTTGAGGGAAACCATAGAATTTGAGGTCAGAGAGTTCGAAAAATCCAGACGTCGAGAGGGCCTGTAAGCCATGCTTACGTCCCTGGAGTTTATTCTTTGGGCAGCAGGGAACCTTTGGAGGGTTTTAAACAGGAAGTGATAACTGATTTGTGTTCTTTAAAAAAAAAAAAATCACTGGCATTCTTGCGGTAGGAAATGAAAAGAGAAGCATGGGCAACTTTCACTTTTATGTTGTCATTTTGATCCTTGCCACAAGGCCAGGAGCAGACCAGCAGGCTAGGCGCGTAGTTGTGAAAGGCAAATACACAGAACTGATACATTCTCAGAGCTGTAATTTGACTCTCAACAGAATCAGGTATAATAAAATACTTGTTTAGCAAGATTTTACGTATTTCAGTGTTTAGTGTTATTTAACGTTGGGTTTTGTGTGCTTTATTTGTTCTGTTTTACATTTAAAATTGTAAGGGATTGTGTCTCTCAAAGTCAGCCTTACGGACTTTGAACTTGCTGAGTCCTACCAAGAATTTCTTGCTCCCTAACTTCTTCAAGCATCCCCTTAAATGTCATCTCACTGATGTCTCCTGACCACTGTGTGTGTAATGGGAACCATTCACTGCCCCCTGCCTTATTTATTTATTTATTTATTTATTTATTTATTTATTTATTGTAACGAGAATCAACTCATGACCTCGCGCTTGCCAGGCAGGCACTGTGCTGCTGAGCTACATCCCCGGCCCTCCTGCCATCTTCTTACACATCCTCTTACTCTGCTGTTGTTATGTAAAGCTCCTGTTGTTCACTCCAGTCCAACACTACATCCTTTTTTTACTGTGAGTCTGCCTCTTGTACTAGAATGTTAAATTCATTAGAGCAGGGACTTTGTTTTGTTAACTAATGGGTTCCTGACACAGAATAAGTATTTGTTGAGTGAGTGAATAAAGCTTTGGGTGATGTGAAGTGAGAGATTATTATTAAAAGTGTAAGAAGAGTATGGAAGAAGGGGGAGGGGAGTGAAGACACAAAAGGGATTGCATAAGGAGATCTTTGGGGGAAGGAGTTGCAGTGTGATAGACTAAAAAAGGCCACTAATTGGCCTCCCAACAAGAAGTGAAATCTAGTTATTCATCCCTTGAATGTGGACAATTCTTAATTTGACCAAGAGAATGCATCACAATCTACAAATTCAAAGCCCAGGCCTCCAGAGGTTATGCAGCTTTTGTTTTTCACCCGCTTACTGGAGCCCAAGCTAGCCTCCTGAGTAAGCCATGTGAAAGAAAACTGAGGCACTCTGGCCTACGAACTCACAGCTGCCAGGCCTGTGAGTGAGACTATACTAGGTCACCCAGCCCCAACCAAGTGCTCAGCCTTCTGTAGCTGCATGAGGCCTGGAGAGACCACTGAAGAACAGCCTAGCTAGCCAACCTCAGAACTGTGAGCAAATAAAACATGTGGTTTTAAGCCTCTGGGCTTGGAGCATTATGTAACACAATAAATAGTTGATACATCTGAAGTTGGTGTTCTTGAAGGGCAGCTTCTGTGATTTTTTTTTTCTTTTTTGTTTTTTGAGACAGAGTCTCACTATCCAGTTCAGGCTGGCCTTGGACTCATTATGTAGCCTCAACTGGCCTCAAATTCCTGTCTCAATCTCCTGAGTGCTGGAATTTCAGGTGTACGCCACCATTCTAGGTGATTCCTAATAAAAAAAAAAGAAAGAAAAGAAAAAGGCAGGAAGTGATACCAATGAATTGGGCAAAGAAATTAAAAGAGGAGAAAGGGTAGACCAACCTAGGCAACTGTACATTGTCTTACCTTGTCTTACCTTATCTCTGGGCACACTTTGGGTGCCTAGAGCCCATGCCTAGGAGTCAGATGATTATTAGTGCCTACCCGGGCTCAATTTCAACCATTCACCAGCTTTCCAGCCCTAAGCAAGTGATCAAACATCTCTGAGCCCTAATTCTGTACCTGTTAAATGGAGCTTATACAAGGTCTACATAAAATCAGGTGGTTGTGGGCAAGAAATGACTCACATAAAACAGTAGAATGCTTGACATATAAGTGTTACTGATTAGTTATAGCTTTTTTTTTTTTTTTGCGGTACTGGGGATTGAACTTATTACCTTGTGCTTACCAGGCAGGTGCTTGCACCACTGAGCTAAATCCCCAGCCGTTAGCTGTAGCATTATTATGTAGAGTATTGACTAGTTGGATGAGGATGGAAGGGCCATTCAAAGGATCAGCAGAGCATGGTAGTATTAGGATGGCTGTCTCTGTATGCACTATCTCTAAACTTCATAGCAATCCTTCCAGGGTGACCCTATTGCCATCCCCCCCCCCATTTTATGGATGTAAAAAACTGTGACTCAGGTAAAAAGAATGAGTCAGGTAGAGGACTGGAATTCAAGGCTGTATCTTCTTCTCCTCCCTAGCACAGTCTGTTGCACTCAAATCCTGAACAAACAAACAAAAGAGAGAGTGCCACTTGGTTTCCCCTTTCCTGACTGCACCAGATGGGCCAGCTCTGCTGCCCTTGCTAGGAAGCGTTCAGGAAGCACTTCCTGTGTGTTAGCAGAGCAGCTGCACTGAGCCCCAGGAGCAGTTCCTCTTGAAAATTCCCCTGCCACCCTGATATAGGGAGGGCGCTCTTCTCAGAGGGACTATTCCATGGTGGGGAAGCAGGAACACACATTACATTTTAATTCTTTTTTCTTTTTTCTTTTTATTAATATGGAATGCTTCACAAATTTGCAAGTCATCCTTGTGCAGGGGCCATGCTAATCTTCTCTGTATCGTTCCAATTTTAGTATACGTGCTGCCGAAGCGAGCACTGTTTTAATTCTTAAACAGCACATAGTAATGACAGAATGGAAGCTGATGTCACCAAAGAGACACAGGCCCAGTTACCACGCACATCATGGCACTGAGCAGCCTGCAAACCCATCTGGAGAAGCTAAAATAAGGGAAAGTGAGATTGGGAGATATGCTGTTGGTACTTTTCTACCAAGTAAGATGTCACATAGCAGGTTATGCTGACCCCTAAATGTTAAGAATCAGGGAGGAGAGAGCAAGGAGCAGCAGAATAGAGAAAGATGCTCAGTGGGCCTGGGTTCTAATGCCTGTTGTCCTATGCAATAGCCCAGTGACCTGAAGCAGGCTGCGTAATCTGTCTGAGTTTCTGGCTCACCTTCCTCATCTGTAAAATGCAGAGAGTGTTATGGTTTGTATATAGATGGCCCCCCACAAGCCTCATGTAATCATGGAAGTGGCTGAATCTAGCGTTTGTGATTGACTCGTTGTCTAGTGCTGGAATTGGCAGTGTGAGTTCTGCACCCGCCCAGGGGTGGAGCCGACATACAATGTAAGGTCAGAATGAGGGCAGGTTCTTTCTTTGTGTGTAGTTCGTTCTTACAGCTGGCAGCTGCTATGAATGGCTGCCTCTCAGCCACACCACCCTGCCTTGGAACCAGCTGATTATGGACTGAAATCTCCAGAAACTGTAAGCTAAATAAACCTCTCTTTCCTTCACTTTGGGCGTCAGGTGTTTTGTCTCAGCAATGAGAAAAAAGTAACCAAGACAGAGAGTGAGAAGGAAAGGCTGTAAGAGTAAGAGGGCAGAGGTGTTCCTAGGAATCAAGGACCAAGGAGGAACAGTATGAAAGACCCAAGGACAGACTCCCTTCTTCAACCACCATGTTCAGCTGCCTGGAGGGAAAAATATACATTCATGATCACTGTTCAGGAACATTCTGGACTAAACTGTTCAACCAGGTTTTACTACAACTATAAAATTTTACTTTCTGAGAAAATGTAAAGATATAGAGTTATGGGGATGTTAGCTCTTCCTGGGTGGGGAGGACCCTACAGTGTGGGGGGGCTTTCCCACAGGGACATGGGAATGATTCACCCAGGCAAGGAAACATCCTCACTGAGTCAAGGCTGCCCCAGCCCTTCCCACTCATACAAATCTCCCCACCCACCAAGGTGCTTCAGGTCTCTTTGATACAGGGGGCACTAATTGGTCCCTTGCAAGTCTCACCTCCACCCTGTTTCCCCAAACCTCCCTAAGTGGGAATGAGTAGATCCCACTTGGATACCCAGCAGCCTACAGCAGGACTTACAAGAAGCATGTGTCCCAGGAGTCTGCTCCCTGCCTGAGCCCCAGGCTACTCTCCACATCTCCAGCCCATCCCCAGAAACAGACAGTGAGCCATAGGGAACTGTCGGGACTACAGGGCTCAGCAAGTCCAAACCAGGGATGATTTTCAGCCCTCTCCTAACCTGTGGTACCCCTTTGGTCTGGAACTTGCAGCCAGTGCTCAAATCATAGTTCATTCAGAACTGCTGCATCTTCTAGAGAATCCTGCCCCAAGCCATTCACTATCTCATTCAACTTTCACAAACCACCCAGGATAAGTGTTACTAAGCACAGTTTACAGATAGGTAAACTGAGGCCAGAAGGTGATGGCAACCCAGTAAATAAGTGGCAGAGTCAGAATTCATAGTCAATTTGTGTGGCTTAAGAACTGTACTCTCGGTTAAGGGGCTCCTTTGCCACCACGGTCTACCAGGCATCATTGTGCCAGGCACGAGGGCAACCCAGTCAAAATATGGGAAGGTCTATACACATTCTCTTGTGATAATGGTCAGCTTGCCTCCACTTGATGAAGGCCATGCAGCTGCAAGAGCACCACAGGACCTGTTGTGCTTACAGCACTGCTACGAGTCATGCTTTTGGTCATTTTTATTGTTTTGATCAGAATTAAGTCCTCAGAAAGCTGGTCATGGTGCTATACCCCTGTAGTCCCAGCACTCTGGGAGGCTAGAGCAGGAAGATCCCAGTTCAAGGCCAGCTTTGGCTATGTAACGAAATTCTGCCTTGAAACAACAATGAAAAAAATAGGAAAGAAGGAAGGAAGGGAGGGAGGGAGAAAGGGAGAAAAAGAGGGAAAGAAAGAGAGAAAAGGAAGAAAGGAGAGAGAATAAAATATTCTCAGAGGATTATTATTTTTTTTTGAAAATTTGGGGGCAGGGAGTCATGTTCAACAAATCTCCATACTTTCATTGCAGTTTTTAAGA
>RJWT010012299.1:0-22670 GCA_004365215.1 Cuniculus paca
GAGCAAGGAATGAGATTTAAATGACAGGTGCTCTCACCTTTGTACTTGGCAACCTGCAGGTCAGGGCAATTTGACTGTCAAAACAGCTGTTCTCCCTTCCCATTTTACCACTGAGATGATTTAAGCTTCCATCAGCTGACTGACATTCTTAGACTTCTCAATAACGGTAGAGCTAAGATTCAAATCCTTGTCTGTGAAATTCTAAAATCTGTGTGCTTAGTAATTAAACTACATTGATTTTTTCCCTTTTTAAAAATTTTATTGAAAAACAAAATTTCATAACAAAATAATTGAGAATAACAACAGTTTGAAGATAATCATTCATTTAAAATGTCCCCCAAAAGTCTCATGTGTGGAAGGCGATTGACTCAGGGGTGCTGTACTCCATCTATTGATTAATCTATTGATGAAGATTCATCTATCAATGAGTTCAGGAGCTGGATGTGCTGTTAGAGGACGGGGCCTGGTTGGAGGTGGGTCCTGGGGTGACCTGGAAAGAGGGTCGTTTTGTCCCTGGCTCCTCTCCCTTCTCTGCTTTCCTCTGCCAAACATTTCTGCCATGGCCTTTCTGCCTTGGACCCAGCCAACCACGGGCTAATCCCCTAAAAACCGTGAGCTGAAACAAACCTCTCCTCCTTTAAGTTGCAGGTGTTGGATATTTTGTCCCAACCCTGGGAAAGTAATGAATACAATACAATAAAACTTAACCTTCAAACATGTATTTTGGTGAATTCTGACAAATTTAGACTTCCAGGTGAGCACCAACACAAATTAGATTTCACCTTGAGCAAGACCCCTGTACCCCTTCCCGGTCAATCCCCTTGGCTTTAAATTCCGAGTTTCTGTCTCCTTACTGTAGAGTCTACTTTTTATTGCTGAGCTGTATGCCAGCCACTGTGTGCACAATTGTTTGCTTCCCCTTTGCCTCTTAGAGGACATTTGCACAGTGTCTCAGCCTGCTCTGGTTTGTTCCAGCTCCGCCAGTGTCGTGCTGCCCTGGGAATCAGTCTTGCACCTGGACTCTGGACTATGAATCAGCTGGTCTTCAAGCTTCCTTGAGGCAGGTTCCAATTTATTCTGCACTGTGCTCGCAGAGTGATCATTACAGGCACAAATATGAGCGAGAATAACCGATCTCCCTTAAAACTCTTCTTTCTGGACGGAAGGCCAAAGTTGTCATTTTGGCCATAAGTCCCTGCAGGGCCCAACTCCTGCTACCTTTTCGACTTTGCAGGTCTCCACCTCATAAACCTCAGAGGCCCATGTCTTTTCATATCCTGTTGAGTCACGCTGCTGGGCACTGGAAGGGGCATGGAGAAAGGGGCATGTTTGGGAAGGACTTGTTTTGTGCTAGACCAGCTGATTATCTTTACTGTTGGCATTTGGGAGAAATAGGGATGCATCTCCCTAGGAGCCTCGAGCTTTAGAAAGGAGTTTGCCCTGTCAGAGAGCAGAATCATGAAACAACATAAGAGAAGTCAAATTATATAGTTGAATAACCTTCAAGGGTGGGATGACTTCTAGAGCCCATGTAATAACTTGAAGTAATCCAGGAGACAAAGAATAAATGCGTCCTTCAGAAAGAAGGTTGATTAGTTTTGGTGGAAGGGCGAGCTCCCCTATGTTGACGAACAGATGCCTGCCCCATTGGGTGCCCATCCAAACCCTCCAGTTCTGCTTCACTCTAGAGATTTCCAAGTCTGCCTTGGTTCTGGTTCTACAGTCACCATCACCTTCTAATCATAATGTGGATGCCCATGTAGATTGGCCTGCAGTGGGTAACACAGTCACCTGCACTTTGTGCCCTGCCTGGTGTCATAGGGGTGGACGGGAGTGATGCCCTCCTCCCCCACCATGAGGCTCCTGGGAACCCTGTCACAGACAGGTTAACAGGAGAAGCCTAACACATGAGTTGAATCAAAGTCATGTGACACAGGAGACTTCACGGTAAAGACCCAAAGGCCCAGGCAGTGTCTCCGATTTTCTGCTTGGGCTCAGTGAAGCAGGGTCAGCTGCACATAGAAGAGAATGGGACAGAAGGGGTCCGAGCTGGGGGAAGTGGAAGCCCAGCGAGTCCTGCCTGTCCACAGCCTCTCTGGCCCCGTCTGCTACGGGTCTGCCTCCTCCATGTGGGCGGGGGAGATTATAGTGGTGCTTTTAGGTCTTGGGGTTCCTTTGGGGCAAAGCACTATAGTTCCTGGGTCTTGCCTTGGGGGAAGATGAGGGGTCAGACAGAGGTGGAGGCTTTGCTGCAGAGATTTATATTCTGGTGAGTGGCTTTTCACACCCCACAGCATGCTGCATCTCCACGCGAACTCCTCATCTGGCATTCCGCTTTCTTGCATGTGTCTTGATGATGGGCTTGGGTAAAGGGAGTCTGTTTTGCAGCTCAGTGGCAAATTTGCAAAGTCAAGAAGCCAGAACCTAGTCAGGGAAGAATTCACCCAGAAGTGCCCTGTGTGGCATGATGTTTGGGTTTCTCACCTTACAGATCAGCAAACTGACGATTAGAAAGATGCTTTCATAGGGTAGTCACTGCAGAATGTGCATCTCCATTTACTCTGTAGAATTTATTAATGTGCTCTGCATGTGTGACCAGAAATGCAAGAGAAAGGGAAAGATAATAATTAACAAATATTTAAATGTTTTATATTACAAATCTACTCTTGGGGTGGTTTATGATCAGTTTAAGCAAAGTTCAATTTTAAATTATGAAGCGAGAGTTGTTTTTCTTTCTTTTTTTCCTTCTTTCCTTCCTTCTTTTTTTTTTTGTGTGTATTTTTGAGACAGGGTCTTGCTATGTAGTTCAGGCTGCTCCTGAACTCACTATATAGCCCAGACTGGCCTCAAACTTTAGGACATCTTCCTGTCTCAGCCTCCTGAGTGCTGGGATCACAGACATGCACTAGCACACCTGGTCTAAGTGGTCAGCATTAGTACTGGCACATTAACTTAAAATTTTTTTTGTTTTTTGAGATGAAGCCTCACTAGTATGTAATTTAGGTTGACCTTGAATTTCATGTAGCCTAGGATGGCCTCCAACTCACAGTGATCCTTCTGCCTCAGCCTCTGGAGTGTGGAATTACAGATGTGCACCACAATCTGAGATGTATATTGAAACTGGAACATGGGATCAACTCCCATGTTAATGATGTATGAAACTGTTTGAGGTGCAAACAAATTGTTTGAAAAACTATAAAGACAAAGAAGTGAGCTCTTGCTAGCCAGGAGGGGGTCCTGAGCAGGATACTCAAGATGGCTTTTTGACCAGGGACTTTTAAGGGTTTAGGGTCCCCTTCTTTTAAACACTTCCCTACCTCGTCGAGTTAAATGAGTTAAGATGTGTAACCCAGGGCACTCTGGTACACCTTCAGCTCCAGTGAATGTTGGCTGTTATTGTGATCAGTTTGCTATGACTACCCAGGTTTCTTAGATAGGAGGAGGGGAACTAGGTTTGAAAACCCAGGCTTTGTGTCTCCAAGCTCTTGGGCCTTTCCTTTATTCTTTGCTGCTCTACATAATTCCCTTGAGAGAACCAAAGTCAAATATGCATTGACTTGAATGACTTGATTGAAAAATGCCTGCCAAAAATCATGTGTTTTACAACTTAACATTCTGACCGGATGGTTCTGCCTTACCTCTGCTGTTCTGAGCTGTTCCTCTGTTCCCATCATGTGCTGGAATTGCTTCTCTGCTTTTAACCACATGAAAAGCCATCTGTCCGTAGGAACTGGATTTGTGAATCCTGTAACATCTTTGCTTAAATCTTAAAGACATTTACACATGGCACTTGTATTGCTAATTTCCAAGAAGACTGAAAAGTTAAATCTGTGAAGAAAGACAAGATTTATAAGACTTAGTTTCTTGGGAAGCATACTCTTGCTAGTTAGACACAGAAGGCTGGAAAATCTGGGAGACACTGGTTTTCTCCTTTCTCTATAGCCATGGAGAGGAGTAAGATGCCTCTGCTTGTAGCTGCCACCTAAGATGGTTAATAACAAGCCAGCCCCAGATGTAAAATTTCTCCAAGGGAATGCTGTCCTGAGATCTTTATGGTGCAATCCACTTTTCAGGGAAAATAGGCTTAGGGCTTGAAAACAGATTGGAAATTAACTTCCTGCTTTGTTGACAGGATGTGGAAGGCTTTCTGTGGGTGCCAGAAATCTGCTCCTTCAATAATGATAATTTTTTTTTTTGGTCAGTTAATCAGATGCTGGTCTAGAAATATTAGCTATGTGGTTTGTTTCTGTCTTGGGTACCTATATAATATCATTCCTTTCCTATATCGTATCACATTTTATGCTTTGTCAGAAAAAAGATGAATTATTTTGACATGAATGAGGCATTTCTGTGGAATAGTCATCTTATTATATGCATGAGAATAACTTGAATTTTTCTGGCATTTTTCAGTGAGTTTAATTCTAACAGATCTGTCTTGACTTTGATATAGATTTGGGGATTTGGAAATGCACTGTTAAAAACCACTAATGAACCAGGTGTGGTGGCTCACGCCTGTAATCCCAGCACTCAGGAGGCTGAGACAGGAGGATTGTTGCGAGTTCGAGACCAGCCTGGGCTACAAAGTGAGCTCAAGGCCAGCCTGAACAGCATAGTGAGACCCTGTCTCAAAAAGACAAGGGCCAGGGATCTAGCTCAGTGGCCTAAGCGCCTGCCTGGCAAGTGCAAGGTTGTAAGTTCAATCCCCGGTGCCACAAAACAAAACAAACAACAACAAAAAAAAACCCACTAATGAGACAGAGAAATTCCATAAGAAACCTTATCACAAGGACCATGGCTTGAAATAGCAACCAGTGGGTATAGCTGATAACACTCATTTCTGTCTTCCCTTTCCTAATTGTTTTCAGTTCTTAAATTTGGAAATGCCATCAATGCAAGTATGTCCCTAAGAAAGATGCCTGTGCAGGATGGTGGGGAGCTAGGACTTAGCAACGAAGCACAAGAGACCACTTCTGTGCCCTTGGGAGAGCTGAACAAATGCTCTGTGCTTTCTTCATTTGCGTTGAGTAGATTATTCCGTTCCTAGATTCCAAAGCAAACAGGGATTTGAGAATGAGAGCCAGGAGTGGTGAATCAGGTGATGGTTTAAAACTTTCCATGAGCCTTTCAGAAAGGCTTTGTTTATTTTCAACTGCTATCACACATTCATGATGAAAGAGTGGCAAATCTAAGCATTGTGATTTGGATGTTTTATGCATGGATGCAAACACGTGAGTCTGTGTGTGTTTACTGGGAAAGAGCTTGGGAACTTGACTTGAGTTCCGGTGACATTACTTTAGCTGTGTGACCTTGGGAAAGTCACTGGACCTATCTGAATCTTGATTCTCATGTGTTAAATATTCTTACTGCACATTTTAGAAAAAGCCAAATTTACAAAGGAGTAGTAGTAAACCATTTCCTCCCATTCATTCCTATGGGCCTATATGAACCAACACATAAAGTTGTTTCCACACTTATTTCCACACAGCAGAATCATTTCTAACGTTGAGTTATACTTCTCCCATGGAATTCTTTCTTGGGAAATACACCACAAGTTCTGGGGTGTTTCGTTGCACAGGGGCTGAATAGTCATCTCTGTGCAAACTGCCTTTCAGTAAGGCAAATACAGAAAACAAACATGTGCCTGTCATGTATAGAAAGAAGCACAGCCTCCCCAGTGTGCAGATATGTTGAATTCTCTGAGCTGAAGTTATACTGAGGTTGGTATAGCTGTTGCAGTTTTCCTGGCAAAAAAGTGGTAGTAAGCCATAAAAAAAAAAAAGCCAAATTTAAATTCACTAACAAATGTAAAAAGCCAGATGGTACCAGGTACTTTTGTATAAATTATGCATGAAACAGTGTTTGCTTTGTGACCTCTTAGAATGACCGTGTTGACATGTTAATGACACTGATTGAAATCATAGACAGACTACTGAAAACCTGACATCTCTAGTAGATGGCCCTCAGAATGAAAGCATGTTGAATAACAGATCATGATTTGATATTTTGGCTGATGTAGAAGCATAATTTTAAAAAATGAGATATAATTCACATACAGGGAAATGCACAGATCTTAAGTGAACAATTCAATGAGCTTGGACAGGTGGCTACACTCATGTAACTATCACCAAAAGTAAGATTTTATCTGTGTCTATATCATCTATATCTGTATCTAATGATCTGTGTCTATACCTGTGTTGAAAAGGAAGGCAAAGAAACTTCTCACCTGGAAAGATTCTTTGGGTCCCTTTACAGCTGATACCTGCTCTCTGCAGGGGTAAACATTTGTGATTTCTTTTACTCCTGGTGGTCTATGCCTGTTTTTGAACTTTTATCCATGGTGTAGTGCTGAATATGCTCTTTGTTTTTGGGAACTTTTATTAAAGATGATGGTTCTACAGTGGACCATGATCTTGTGTGTATCACCAGCTACTCCTTTTCATTGCTGACTATGATCCCACGATATGAATATCCCACACTTTGGGTCTATTGTGAATAAATCTGCTATAATCACTAAGACTTGAAGTTAAGCAGTGTGAGGTGCTAGCTTTTTACTTTTGTTTTGGCTACCCTACTTCCTTTGCTTTTTCAGACATTTTTAGGACCAAATTTTTAATTTCTTCAAATGTGTCTGCTAGGATTTTGATTGGGATGGCATTAAATCTACAGATCAATTGGAGAGAACTGATGCTTAATACATTGAGTCTTCTAATCCATGAACATAGTGTATCTTCCCATTTATTTGAATTTTATTTGCCGTTTCTCCCCAAATGTATTTTATTGTATTTAAGCCTAAGTATTTAATATTTTGTGCTATTGTGAATGGTATTGTTTCACTTTTAATTTCTAAATGTTCATTGTTCACATACAGAAATGCTACTGACTTTCCCAGATTGACCTTGTATCCTGTGACCGTGTTGACAACCCCACTGAAGTAGAACCTGTGATGGAGACCTAGAAATCTGTATGCTTCAAGGGCTCAGATAATGTGCATATTTACTGAAGTTGGAAAGTCACTGGTTTGTATTGTTATGCATTTCCATTGTTTAAAGTAGATCTACATAATGTGTTCACCGTTACAGAAAATTGGGGCAGACTTGAAGACCCATGGAGCTGAACTGGAAACAGCCACTTATGTGGTGAAACAACAACTAGAAGTGTGAGCATAATTTTTCTCCTTGGTCATTTACCTTTGCCGGATGTTCTGTTTCTTTCTGAAATAAAACTTGGAGAGAGATAGCAACTGTTTCTGTTTCTCTCTCTCTTTTTGTACCTGGAATCAAACTCGGGACCTTGAACTTTTCAGACAGGTGCTTATGCCACTGAGCTATATCCCCAGCCCTTCCTTTTCTCATTTTTATTGATACAAGTGGAACATCTCTAATTGGAAAATCCAATATCAGAATTCTAAAACTTTCTTGAGTTCCCACAATGCTTAAAAAGTTTTGGAGTTTGGAACTTTTCAGATTTTTGGATTAGGGATGCTCAATTGTAAAACCTATACTAATTTTCTAAAATCTGAACATTTCCAAAATCTAAAATATTTGTGGTCCCAACCATTTTGGATAAGGGATACTCAGCATGTAATGGTACATTTACTTCATTTTTTTCTTTTTTCTTTCTTTTCTTTTCTTTTCTTTTCTTTTCTTTTCTTTTCTTTTCTTTTCTTTCTTTCTTTCTTTCTTTCTTTCTTTCTTTCTTTCTTTCTTTCTTTTTTTTTTTGAGATGGGGCCTCACTATGTAGTTCAGGCTGGCCTTGAACTCACTATGTAGCCCAGTTTGGCCTGGAACCAGCAGTGATCCTCCTGCCTCAGCCTCCTGAGTGAGGGCTGGGATTATAGGTGTGTGCCACCACACCCACCTAAATTTATTTCTTAGTTGCCTTCTTCTGAATTGGAAAAGAGGACTTGTAGAGAGGTCTTGGGGAGCAGATTGTTGAGGTTTCTTAAGTGATGTGCATAGTCAAGGATGGCAAAGGAAGAGGTAGGTTAAAATAGTTCAAAATTATTTCATTTGGATGATTCTCATTTCAGTCAGAAGAAAGCTTATCTAGATGGGACAACAATTGTATAATTGTTTGGCACATAACACACTATTAAAATAAGAAAGTTGAGGTGGGTATGGTGGTGTGAACCTGTAATTGCAGCACAAGGGAGGCTGAGGCAGGAGGGTTGCTGTGAGTTTGAGGCCAACTGGGCTACATAGTGATTTCAAGGCCAGTCTGAACTCCATAGTGAGACCCTGTCTTAGCCCCCCCCCCCAATGACAAGAATGGTATGAGAAATTAGGGACTAGAAAGTGAAAAATATGCACGACCTAATAAGGTGGTTTGTATTCGGGTAGCTCCACCTATCTGTCTGTTCATCTGTCCAGTGATTCATTTAACAGATATTTACTGGGCACCTAACATATGCTTATGACTGGGTTAGGTTCTGGGAAAACAAGAATAACAAAACTATAAGGAATTTCTCAGGATGGTAGGGTTGACACAACCATAAAAATCACATGATAGTTGCTTAGTGTCCAAAACAAAGAGCTCAAGATTGCAAGTTTAATACCACGATTATAATGGACATCAAGGGAAAACTCCAGGATAAACTGGTGGTACTATTTGTTAATTTATTCAATAGTATGTTAAGCTCCGACTTGATGTCAGGAAATTTCCTGATTACTGAGGAACGAAAATGGGAAGAATAGTTTCTGTTTTGTGGTTGTCAGATGTAGTTCAGGCTGGCCTTGAACTCACTATGTAGCCCAGTTTGGCCTGGAACCAGCAGTGATCCTCCTGCCTCAGCCTCCTGAGTGAGGGCTGGGGCACTATGAAACGCACAAGAGAAACTCAGGGAGCCTGCTAAACGTACAGATTTCCTGATTTAGTAGATCAGGGATGCGGGCCAGAAATCTAGATTTTAATAGGCATTCCGTAACACTGGATGGCATTAGTGTGTGGGGTACCCTTTGAAAAACACTGTGTGGTGTATTGAGAGAACTAACTATAGTACTTGGTTATATGACCCTGTGATTGAGCGGTGATGGAGATACGCACTGAGGAAGGTCAATCCACTCTTGCTCTAAGAAAATAAAATCACTTGTCATTATGTATTCTGAAGGTAATGAAGTGATACAAGTGAGGAGGGAGATTAGGATGTAACTAGTCAACTGGGGAAATGGACTGACCTGTCAATCACAGAGATCCAGGACAACAGTTTTCAATTGCTGCACCTGGTACCAATCAGAAAGTACCATCTTCCATTGTCCCGGTGTGAAATCAAGCAGGGTTTTGATAGGACGACTTAGCTCTGACGTCAACCTGAAGAACTGGGAGGTACACAAGATGGCTGCCGTTAACCTCCTCAACACCGTGATGTGTTTCTCAGTGGCCCCTTCACACTCTGCAGAGTGTATTTTTTCCCCTACCTTTATTAAGTGTAAAATCTCACTACCTTTTGTATGTGTCTTGTTCAATTCTTATTTCAGGAACCTGAGCAGAATCTCTGGAAAGAACCCATAGTGCCCCAGACCCTGCTGACGCTAGCACCATGTTTACATCATAATTGTCAACAAATCATTGTCCGTGATGGGATTTGTTTAGCTTCAGTGGATGGGTGATCTATTGGATGGTAGGGTTGACACAGCCATAAAAGTCACATGATAGTTGCACATCATGTGATAGTTGCAGTCACATGATGGTTTTCCTTCTGAAGTCAGTCTTAACTGTGTAGGAACATTCTTCCAAGGTTTAGAAAAATAGTCCTTGTCCCTAAAATTGCTAAAGTGCCTAACATGGTTTTACATTTGTTCTCAGGTTTGCACAAGGTAATAGAGAGAGATTTGATGATCTTGGCCAATAAATCAAGAATTTTCCAAAGCTGGAATTGAAAATTGAGAATGTTCTTTTTTTCTTTTGGTACCAGGAGTTGAACTCAGGACCTAGCACTAGCCAGGGAGGCACTCTGCCACTGAGTTTTATCCCTGGCCTTATTGAGGATGTTCTGATTGGCTTATTTTTAACAAAAAATTAAAAAAAAATAAAGTCTCATTATGTAGTCTAGGCTGGACTCCAACTTGTGGTGATTCTCCTGCCTCAGCCTCCAAAGTGCTGGGATTACAGGCATGTACAAAAGTTAAGTTTGGAATATTAATAAAATATTATTATTCCTTCCTGCATGACCCAGGAAGGCAAAGAAAAGTCAGATAGCAACTCCCAAGAATCAGCCATGCTGGGACTGGGAGGAGCTGATCAAGGATCCAACTAGCCAGCCTTTCTGGTAAGTTGCGCAGACCATGTGGGGCCCAGGAAGAGAAAAGTCAGTGTCTCCTGTAAGCCTACCGGCATGCAGGCTGAGATTCACCAAACCCCCTCACCTCATAAGCCACCAGCTGGTTTGGAGGTCAGCCTGAGCTGATAGCAACTGAGGTACAAAAAGCACCTGAAGGATTGTATTGTTAGGTTGAATTTACAGGCACGGGACTGACAGTCTGAGCATATAGAGGGAGGATAACAGTATGCATTATGGTGAATATGGGGGATTTTTCTGTCTTCTTTTTGAAGTCTAATAATGTTCTCACTGTTTTATGTTTATTAATTTTTTTTGCTTTATTCAATATTCTGTTTTGATTGGTTTTATTCTGTTTTGTTTTGGTCTGATTTTGCTATAACTGATGGAATGGAGATCTACTGTGAAGATAACAAGATATACTATAGGAGCCATTGTTGTTTTCCCATTACCCTGCTTTGATATTCTGCACCAATTTCACTACTGTGTTTTGACTGGATTTATTTTGTTTTGTTTTGTTGGGTTTTACTATCTTTAAAATAAAAAAAATTTAAGTTAAAATTTCATGGGACATAAGGAAGCTTTTTACAGAAAAACCTCTTTTTAAGACATGAAGTCTTCCTCAGTAGAAGAGTATCAAAATGGAGAATTGCACCTTTAATCCCTGAAAAACGGTTTTAAGGTGCCATTAAGTGTCTCAGCATCTGTGATTGTGATGTGTTTGAGGGGACACTATTTCTAACACACAAACACATTTATTGAAAAGAGCAATGCAGTCTTAAATTTTAAGAAATGGGAATTGTGGCCAAACTGAACAATATTCTGCTAGAGGTCTGTGAAGACAAAATGTTCTCTGGTACGAAAAGTTGGGGACAAAATCCAGTGATGAAACTTAATTTAATCTCTTTAGATATTTTTCATCAACACGTTTAAATAATCATTTGGAGAAAGGATCAATGCTTTGACACTTCTTAAGCTTTTGTCTTTTCTTTTTCTTTTCTAAAACTTAGAGTTTAAAATGACTTTGATCTTAAGGATTGAGGGCTGGAAAGGTTTGTTGTCATATTTCATTTCTAAATTATTTCTTTAGTTACTAATGAGAAAATTCTTAGAAATTGTATTTCACCAGGATTTTGACATTCTAGTTTAAATAACCTATAATTTAAAAAATACAAGTGTTTGTGGTGCTGGTGGTTAAACCCAGGGCCTGTGTCTGCTCAGTACCGCTTAGCTACATCTCCATCTCTTACTGTGATCTTTAAATTTTACTTTTGCTACAGAAACAATGTTTTTTTGATGTAAGAGGGCCATGGGTTATAAGTGTAAGATGTGTACTCTGAAAAAGGAAACTAAAGAAAACATCAGAAAGTGGAAAGCAAGCTGGGTGTGATGGTGCATACCTGTAATCCCAGCACTTGGGAGGCTGAAGCAGGAGGATTGCCTTGAGTTTGAGGCCAGCCTGGATGAGATAGTGAGTCTAAGGTCAGCCTGAACCACACAGTGTGATGCTATCTCAAAAAAAAAAAAAAATCAAATAGTAACAGATGCTGGCAAGGCTGTAGGGAAAAAAAGAATCTTTCCACATTGTTAGTGGAAATGTAAACTGGTATAACACCTATGGAAATCAATATGGAGATTCCTCAAAAAACTAAAACTAGAAATTCCATTCCAGCTATTCACCTTTTAGGTGTCTTTCCTAAAGAGTTAAAGACATCATATTACAGTGATACATGACTACTCATGTTTATAGCAGCATAGTTCATAGCAGCTAAAACTGGAAGCAGCCCATATGTCCTTCAACAGATGAATAGATAAAGAAAATAAGACATTTATACACAGTAGAGTACTACTCTGCCATGAAGAAGAATAAACTTGAGTCATTTGTAGGAAAATGAATGCACCTTGAGACCATAATGTTAAATGAAAAAATCAGATGTACAAGTTCAAATATTGCATAGTTTCTCTTATATGAGAAAATCAAAGTAAAAATAAATTAAAGAGCAAAATAAAAGATAGACAGTAGAAACTGTGAGATAGATCTTTTGCAAAAGGGAAGGGGGCTGAGAGATAGAAAGAGTACATGGGGGATGGTTAGGAAGGGGGTGTAAAAAGAATTGAGATGGGTCATGTACACATTCAATGCTGCAAGAGGAATGTAATCATCATGTACTGTAAACATACACTAACAAAAATAAAAATTAAGAAAGGAGAAAAAACAATATGTATTCTTAGACTTCTCACGCATAATCCTGATACATGGGAAGCATTCCTAAAATGTTAAATAAATAGAAATAAAGACAGTTGCTAAGGTTTGGATATTAAATATCCTCTGAAAGCTCATGAGTTAACTGCTTGCTTCCCAGCGTAGCAATGTTTAGGATGGGGTCTTTGGGAAGTGACTGGGAGAGGAGGCTCTGACCTCTTTGATGGACTCATTCATTTATGAGTTCATCTCCTCATGGGCTTTGAGAAAGGGTCTTTGTGTAAAAGTGAGCCCTCTCTCTTCTCCCAGGCTGCATGAGGTGAGTAAGTTTACTTTGTCAAATGCTCCCACAATGATGTTCCTATTTCACCACAGGCCAAAAAGCAAGGGAGCAAGGCAACCATGGACCGATACTCCCTACACCGTGAGCCACAGTAAACCTTTCTCTTTTAGATTGATTCCTCTCAAGTATTTTGTTACAGCAACAGTAAGCTGACTAACTCATAACTGTTTTGAAAAGGAATATTCTATAACCAAACTTATTATTTTTTTTTAAAAGAAGAGATGTTTGGCAAATTTTTGATGATTAGATAAATATACCTATGTGGGGCAGGAACTATTTTCTTCACTTTTAGAGAAAGAACTATGAGAATTTTCTTAAAAGTTTATGTTTGTTTGTTTATTTATTTATTTGAGATAGGGTCTCATTACATAGTTTAGGCTGGCTGTGAACTCACTGTGTAACACAGGCTGACCCCGAACTCATGGAAATCCTCTTGCCTCAGACTCCTTAGTGTTGGAGTTCCAGATATATGCCATCATGCTGGGCAAGTATTTATGTTTTTTTGGGACTTTCTAGTCAAAGATTTCCTTAATTCAATGGATTCATCTTTAAGAAAAGATTCTTTTATCTAATGTTTTGAGGACCTTTCTTTTCTCAATTTGGGTCTACTATGATCAAGTATAAAATATAAGTACTCTTCCATTCAAAATTCAGAGTAGTAGTCATCAAACCATGCATGGCCAGATAGTAAATATTCTAGACATTCCAGGCCATGCTGTCTCTATGGTGACTACTCAACTTTGCTACTGGGTCCTAAAAACAGTCATGGGTGTTATATAAGTAGGTATGGCTTTGTACCAACAAAACTTACTAAAACAGCAAAAAGGCTGAATTTGACCCCTTTGATTTTCAAGGTTTGGGGGAAGCAGTGATCTATTATAAAGATGATGATAAGAAATAACCATGAACTCTTTTCAGGAAGGCTTTCTCATACCATTTCAGGAAGCCTCAAAGTCAAACTTATTTGAGCCCAGACTTGGCTCCCAGAAGGGCCCAGCTCTGTTGCAACAGAGTTGACTGATCCAGAAGAATTTGCTGTACACTTTTGTGCCTCTGCCTCTTACTCTGTAAAGTGAAGAAGCAATGGGCCCTACCACAGAAAGCTGTTGTGAGAATTAAATGGCTCGATATAAACAAGGCACTTTGAACAGTGCCTGGTCATAAGTTTGACTGAATGGTTAGCTGATATGATTAGTAATCAACAATGAAAATGGAAATTGATCAAATTGTAGCTTGGAGTGTGTTTTATGAATTGAGTGAGGTTGGTGCTATGCTCCGAAGATTCGTGCCCTCGCTCCTCCAATTCATGTGTAAAAACCAGATTCCCAATGTGATGGTATTAGGAGATGGGGCCTTTGGGGGTAATTAGGTCATGAGGGCGGAACCCCCTCAAATGGGATTAGTGCCCTTATAAAAAGGTACCAGAGATCTCCCTCACTCCTTCCAGCATGTGAAGTTAGAGTACAAAGGTAGCTGTCTATAAACCCAGAAGCAGGCCCTCACCAGACACAGCCTCACCAGACACTGAACTTTCCATCCTTTAGAACTGTGAGAAACAGACTTCTGTTGCTGATAATCCATCGGCTTGTTGTATTTTGGTATTTTGGGATGGAGCATGGGCATCTAGTCTTGCTCGGTTGAGACAGAGTAGATCACAAGGAAGATTGCGTCTTGATGCAGCAGGAACCTGTCCTCTCCAGCTAGGTCAGGACAGTGGTGTTAGCAGCATGAGTCCTTTGGGCTGTGCTAGGGAGCAGGGCATTTAAGGTCAGCAGGCCAGATGTCTGAGTACTTCTTTACCGCTCTGTCCTCAGAGAAGTATCAACAGATTAGGTTTCTTTTCCATTTTGTTTTCAACCTGGATTCTTGTGGGGGAAACAAAAATGCACAGTACTCTTGTTTCTGATTCACTGAGGAATGACATTCATAAAACTAGGCTACAGGGCCGCAGACACCAAGACTGAACCTGATACTTAATTGCAGGGGAGTCCATGTAGGTAGCTTGCTTTTCTGATGAGAATCCTCATGGAGTTTTCTAGCATTGGCTTTTCCATTGTGATGGATACGGGACCCCAGGTGAAGACTTCCTGGGCAGAGGAGGAAAACAAAAGAACTCTACAGGCACGTTGGGAGGCCTTTCCTAGGCACACATTGTAGGGTATCTCAGGCATAACACCATCTGCTCACCTGTCTGTGTCCTTCTTGGACCGTAAGCTTCTTCAAGTCAGAGACTGCTGTCCCTTTAATCCCCACATCCCCTGGGGCACGGCAGGTGGTCAAGGGTATTAAGAGACAAACAAATGCATGACCAGAGGAATGAGAAGTGTGGGTGGATAAGAACAAGCAGACAAGGTCCATGGACCAGAAAGCACACTGAGGCTACCTCAGGAAGCAGTGGAGGGTGCGATCTGCAACCAGGTCTCACTGCATCACTTTGAACTATGTACTCAGCCTCTTGAGGTTCCATTATAATGAAAAAGACTCTTTATCTTACGGGTGTGCTGTGAAGTTGGATGAAACATTGTGTCCTAGGTCGGCGATCTAGGTTTTTGAGTAAAGGTGTGGAAATTGTACTGAGCTTTGGTGGGTGACATGGGATGTAGTGAAGCCCAAGATTATGTGAAGATCTTAGCTATTTAAAAAAAATTATTTTAAAGAGAATAAAACCAAACCAAACAAAACAGAATAAAGCTAATCAGAATGGAACAATGAAAGTGATACAAGACTTCAAAACAAGATAATAGTAAATCAACAATGGCTACCATAATGTCTCTTGTTTTCTCCAAAACAGTTGTCTGGACAAGGATCTTAGCTTTAAGAAAGAGTTGAGAATGGCTGGAAAAGGCCAAAAGTAGGAAATAAATGGAATTCCAGTGAGATTTGCAAGGGGAAAATGAGGAATCTGAGTTGTTAGGTATATTGTGACTGATCCAATAGGCTGTTTCATTGGCTTGCTGGCTTTTGACTGGTATGATGTTTATTTACCTAGGTTTTTGTTCTGAAGGAAAACAGAGCTTATCTCCAGTCTTCCAGGAAATTGGTTAAAATTTTTTTTGGTGTTACTGGACATCAAAGGGCCTTTTTACTGAGCTGTGCCCCCTCCATCTTGAGATCATTGTATTTTTTATTGGGAGACAGGATCTCACTAAGTCACTAAGTTGACTAGGCTGCCCTCAGATTTGCAGTCCTCCTTCCTCAGCCTCCCAGAGTGCTGGGATTACAGGTTGTGCCACCATGCCTGGCTTCACTAGATTAAAATTTAATGGTGTTTTTAAATTAGTTTTGCTATGGTGTGGACCAAGTCTTAAAGTCTTGTGACCTCAGCTTGGGGCTGTTGGCAGATGACGGGACCCTCAGGAGGCTTAGTAGAAGAAAATTGGGTCATTGAGGGTCTTGCCTTTGAAAAGGATATTGGGACCACAGTCCTCTCTCTCTCTCTCTCTCTCTCTTAACTTTCTGAGCACCATGAGGGGACCAGGATCCTCTGCCATCTGTTCCCGCCATGATGAACTGTGCAACAGGAAAAGCAGCCCTGAACGGAAACTCCTGAAACTGTGAACCAAAATGAACCTTCCCTCCTTGTGCTTTTGTTTTTATTTTTGATTTTTTGAGACAGGGTCTCCCTATGTAGACCAGGCTGGACTTGAACTCATGGTGATCTTTTTATCTCAGCCTCTCAAGTGCTGGGATTATAGGCATGTGCCATCATGCTTGGCCTTATGTTGTTTTGTTTTTGAGACAGGGCTCACTCTGTAGTTCAAATTGGTCTTAAACTCACTAGGTAGCCCAGGTTGCCCTTGAATTCATGGCAATTCCCCTGCCTCAGCCTCCCGAGTGCTGGTGTTACAGGCAGGTGTATACCACTTCTTTCAGGCATTTTGCCACAGGTGCCCAAAATTGACTAACACACATTTATTCATAGTTTGAGAGTCACTTCTGCTTCTCATAACCTTCCTGCCTTGGACAGGACAGATATAGGGCTTTTCCAATTCAATCTTTTTATACATTATTTAATATTATACGCAAGATATTTATTTTTGTTTTTTTCACTCTGTAGCTCAGACTGGTATGAAACTCATGTAGCCCAGGCTGGTCTTGAACTCATGGTGACTTTTCCTGCCTCAGTGTCCTGAGTGCTGGGCTTGCAGTCATATGCTGCCATGCCAGGTTTATATGTGTTTTAAATTTCTAATTAATAATTTGTTATTTTTTGTGGTTATGATACTATCACACAACCATGATGGTAGAAGTTGAAAGCAGAATGGTGTTTCCCAGGGACTGGGGAGTTGGAGGTAGGGAGCGTGAGGAAAGGGGAATCAGTGGGTGCTGAGTTATAGTTAGATAACAGTGAGAAGTCTTGGTGTGCTTTTGCCGTGGGTAACAGGAACATGCTCCATATTTCAAAAAGCTAGAAAAAGAATTTTGTTTTTAGTTATTTATTTTTAAATACAAAATGGCCAACATATATATCTTACTATCATTGAAATACGGGGAGAGGCTTGGCTCTGGCTGTCCCGGTCTCATGGTAGCCTCAGCATGGTGCTGTTTCTGGTGGGATGTAGAAAATGAATTTTGAAAGCTTTCACCATAGAGAAATCATAAATGAGGAGATAAAAATGATTACCCGACTTAAACATTATACGATATATATGCGTATCGAAAATCACATTGTGTCCCTTATATGTGTACAATTTTTGTCTCATTTCAAAAAATAAATTTAAAAACTTGAAAAGGAGAATAAAGGAATCATCATGATCCAAAGCAGGGAGAAATTTGGTTGTCTCCCCGGTTATCTACCTGGGGCCCTCCTCCTACCCGCCTCTTGGGAAGGGCCCTGGAGCTACTGCAGATTCATTGCTATGGCAGCGGAACTTTCTGCCTACTCCAGGTTTCTGTTTGCAGTATGCTCATGACGTCCTACAGGTGATCTCCCAGGAGTGGGGTGGCTGGACCAAGGGCAAATACATTGGTAATTCTGATAGGCGTTGTCCACTGACCTCCTTACGGTGATGCTGCTTTTCACCCCTGCTCACGTCCCCACAGCCTCCCAACCAGTATGCTGTCCACTCTTGCCCTTCTGAGGGGCGAAACATATTTTCTCAGCATGGCTTGAATGTGGATTCCTCTTTTGTGATGGAGTTGATGTGATTAAGTCAGTGCAATTAAGACCCATTTATATTCCTTTAATTTTATGACTTGTGCATTTATGTCTGATTCTTATTTTTCCGCTATTTTAAACATTTTGTTGTTTGAGTTCTAGACTACTCAGAGGTTCCCTTATCAACTATCAACTATTTACTGATCAACTACTTCACCCGAGGCTCTGCAGAAACACAGACTCGATGAAGACGAATACAACACTGGCCTACCTTCCCAGAGCCTAATGCATATAAAAATAATCAACTTCTGGAAAAATCGCTGAGTGGTGAGCAGCAGAGAAAGAACCTCTCTAAGTTTTGGTGTGCAGACCCTGGAATACAGCAATGTGAGGAAGAGAAGGAGGAGAGAGGCCGGTCCCCTGGACACAGGAAAGATCTGAATTGAGACTTGAAGCCCATGGAGAAAAAAAAAAAGAAAGAAAGAAAGAAAAAGAAAAGAAAAAACCAAACCAAACCAGGGGCAGTGGCCCTGCAGGATGGGGAGAAGTAGCAAGAAAGTCGTCGGCCTCCCTGTGTGCCAGTGCAGGCCCTGCCAGCCGGGGAGAAGCAGCAAGGAAGTGGCCTCCACCCCCTGCTCCCCCACCTGTAGGCAACCAGATGTGACACAGGCTGAGATGTTAATAACCGAAGTAGGGAAGCAACCTGACATTTGTGTTGTTTGACTGACGGTGCAAGCCTGGGGCTGGTAGTCTGAGCAACTATTTAGAGGATAACAATATACAATATAGTAACAATTGTGGATTTCCTACTGTCCTATCACTGTTTTGCTCCCTTTAAAATAAATGAAAAACATTAATTTTTACACATTATATATATATAGTATATAAAAATATGAATTGTGAACATCATACATGACATATATACATATAAAGATATAAAAAATAATTGCATGCATAGTCACACAAAGGAAATACAAAGACACATTTTTTCTTTTTTTGGTACTGGGAATCAAACTCACAACCTTGTGCTTCTCAGACAGGCACTGCCACTGAGCTATGTCCGAGGCCCTGTTTTTCTATGTCTGTGGTTGGATCTGAAGAAAACATTGCAGAGACTGACACTGAGGCATAGTGGTGGGCCCTGAGGTCAGCGTGGACTGGCAGCCTGAGGAGATGAGGCAGTGCCTCCAGGCCCAAGAACTTGGGGTCTCGGCTCCCTCTTTCCTCAGGGCTGCTCTGGCCTCATCCCAGCCTGGTAGTGCCAGCCCCTGTGTGAGTGCCAACCGCTAACCACGTTTCCTGAGTGTGAAACTGAGGCCAGTGAGTGTGGTGGGGTCTGCTGAGGCCTAAGGAGGCTGAGGCTTGAGGAGGCCACGCCGTGTGGAGCGAGGTTACCTGGGGAGGAGCCTGTGTTTTCCGGGTCCTTCTCTCGCTGGCTGGGAAGCCCCGATGATGCTCCTGACTTTCCAAGAACTGAGCCATTGGACCTGGTTCCAGCTTTTTCTTTCCTATCCTTTGTCCTCAGTTAAGGCCCTCATTTCACTACCTTCCTTACCCTGACCTCTTCCTCTCTTTCCTGGAAGAAGTTTTGCCTCTGACCCCAGGCCAACATGCTAGAGATAATCTTTAAATCACTTGTCTGAAAGTTATTTCTCTCTCTCTCTCTCTCTGTCTGTCTCCCCATTCCCCCATTCTCTCTCTCTTTCGCTAAACTCAGGAAGATGGATGGATGCTGTATTAGTTTTCTAATGCTGCTGGAAGAAAGTACCACAAATTTGGTGGCTGGAGGCTAGATTCTGTGACAGGGTCCTGCTGTCTTGAAGGCCCTGGAAGCTTCTTCCTTGTCACTTCCTGGAAGTTGCTGGCAATCTTCGGTGTTCCTTGGTTTACAACAGCACACCTGTAATTTCTTCCTCCATCTTCACATGGTTACTTTCCCTTTGTGCAGATCTCACCTTAGAAGGACACCAGTTGCCAGATAAGGCCTCATTGTAACCCAACGAATTATTATAAATTTGGTTATGCAGGGTATGGTGGCACACACCTGTAAACTCAATACTCTGGGAGGCTGAGGCAGGAGGATCACAAGTTTGAACCCAGGCTGGGTAAGTTAGGCACTTAGCCATGGGGGGGTTTCTGGGAAGTGATTGGATTCTGGTGTGTGTGTGCGGGTAAAACTTAGGAGTGGATTAGTCCACAGATGAGTTTATAGCTGCATGTGATGTTGGGAGGTGAAGCCTGGTTGGAGGAGGTAGATCACTGGGGCCAGGTCTGTATCTTCCTCTCTCTGCGTCTGCCTGCCATGCCGTGGACTGTTCCTCCTCAGCTGTGCCACCCGCCATGGAACCAGCCAACTATAGATGGAAACTTCCACAAACTGTGAGCCAAGATAAACCTCTCCTCCTTTGACATGCCAGTGTCTGGTACTGCCTCTCAGCAATGAGAAAATGACTAAGACACCCTCCCTTGCATGCAATAACAGATTCAGCACAGAGTGACATCGGACTCGAGAATTCCAAGAGCATACTTCACAGACATGGAGGCCCCCACAGTTAGCACCTTAGACTTCTGGACCAAAAGATGTCAAGCCAGCTCTAGATTTACCCAAGAGACAAGTGGAGATTTCCTTTCCTTGTGTCCCTCCTTGTCCCTGTCTTGTCTGTTTGCCAAGCTTAAAGTGCTGAAGTCCGTTAAAGAGGAAATGGTAAAAAAAACAAAACAAGACACAACAAAAAACCAAGCTTTTGGGAATGAGAGAGAGAGAGAGAGAGAGAGAGAGAGAAAGTATCATCTCTGTAGGACATTCTTTGCACGTGGCCCCCCTCCCCCGCACTCCTCTCTATCCACTCAGAACATGCTCTTTGAGGCTGATTCTGAAGTAGCTGCTGCTGAGGACAAACCATCAATTGTTGATGGAAAAAAAAAAAAAAAGAAAGGATAAAAAAAAAACCACCCTAGTCTTTTATCTCTGTGTTCCTCTGAGTTGCCAGAGCCCTCTCAGTGTGGAGAGAGGGAACAAGCGGGGTTTTATCTCCTGCTCTTTCTGGGCAGCCTGTGACATCAAAGCTCTCAGAGCCCTGGGCTGGGGGTCAGGCTGGTGCTCCCAGCAAGCCAGCTGCTTTTGACCTTGGCTGAAGAGGAAGTAGAGGAGCAGGAAGTTTTAGTGGAGTGGAGGCTTGAAGGAGCCCAGTGTCAAACGGAGGCCACCACTCTGGGGCAGGGACAAGCTGCTCTCTCCCCATTCAAAAGAGCAGCTGCCTATCGGAGAGGCAGGGCAACAGTCATAGTGGCTGCCATCTTTTATAGGTGTGGGTGAGGTGGCGGGACCGATGACCAGCACTGTACCCGTGTGACTTCATTCAGTCCTCATTGGAGCCTGACCTCACAGCAGTGGTTATCTTCATTCCACCTATGAGGACACTGAGACTTAAGAATATTACTTTTTACCATTGGTTAACTGCAGGCTGTGTACCTGTGTTGAATCATCACACTGCACTCCATATATTTTTACAATTAAAATAATAATAAAAATACAAATTGGCAATTTGGAAGTGTTAAGTACTTATAATACATTCAGTGAAAGAACTGACCTAAAAAAGAAATTAGAGGCAAACAGACGAGGTCACACAGTAGCAGGATTTAAACAGAAGTCTGTCTGACAACAAAATTTTCTTTTAACCATTAGCTTATGCTCTCCTAAGACACTTAGTTTTCTGTTTAATTGAAGCATACAAAACATTTTAACCATTTAAAAGTATCCTTTGTACACCCATCACCAATGCCCATTTCTGTAACTTTTGCTTTTGTAAACTGAAGCTTTATAGTCATTAAGTAATAGCCCCCTTCCTTCTCCTTCCAGCCCTGGAAACCACCATAGGGCCTTCTGTCACTATGATTTTGACTACTCTAAGCGTCTCATGTAAACAGAATCATATGGCATATGTTTGTGACTGGTTTATTTCAATTAGCAGTGTATCTTCAAGATTCATTGTATGCTATCATATGTCAGAATTTCCTTCCCTTCTAGGGCTAAATAATATCCTACTTTATAATTATTCCACTTTTTGTTGGTCTGTTCACCAGTCTTTGGGAATTTGGTATGATACCTCTTTTAAAATCTATTGAGACAATTTGTGGATAAACATAGGGTGTGCCCTTAAAAACATATCTTAAGTTTTTGAGATGAGTTATCCATATGTCTGTTATATCTAGTTGGTTTATTATATTAAGAATTCTAATCCCACCACATGTGGTGATGCATGCCTATAATCCCAGTACCCAGGAGGCTGAGGCAGGAGGATCACCTAGAGTTCGAGGCTAGCCTAGACTGCATAGTTAAGGCCAGTCTGAACCACATAGTGAGACCGTGTCTCAAACAAATGAACAAACAAAATAAAACAAAACAGGAATCCTATTTCCTAGCAGCTAGGTATGCTGACACATACCTGAAATCCTTGCTCTGGGGAGGCTGAGGCAGGAGGATTGCAAGTTTGAGGCCAGCCTGAGCTGTATAGTAAGACTCTGTCTCAAAAAAAAAATCTATTTCCTTACTTATGTCCTGTGTGGCTGTTCCAGCTATTATCGAGAGTGACGTATTTAAATTCATTACTATAGAACTATTTTTTCCTTCAATTTTATGTTGGTCAGCTTACTGTGGCTGTCACAAAATACTTGAGAAAAAATTTGTAAGGAGAAAAGGTTTATATTGGTTCCTGGTTTCAGAGGGTTTAGTCCATGGTTGGTTGGCCCATT
>RJWT010012300.1:0-22598 GCA_004365215.1 Cuniculus paca
TAGCCATACATGTGTCCCCAGTTTAGCTACCTATCTCCTTAACACAGAGCTCTTGTTAGGAAAAGGATTTTAGAAACCTAAAGGTATTTAAATCACAGTATTACTTTTAATTTTTAAAATATTTAATTGAAAAGTAAATATCGTATACATTTAAGGCATGCAATGTGATGATTCAGTATATGCATATGTTGCATAATGATTATTACATTCATGTCCACTCATCCATGTTGTATACTAGATCCTCCATTACATGCGGGCTTGAAATACTAATTCAACTTATTAACTAGAGAAGAGGACATAGCATAGAAAAGTACCAATGTATTATTTTCACTTCATGGGCATATTTCTTCTGATCCCGTCTTCCTTACCTACTCAGTCTGTTGTATGTCCTTCCAAGCTCAGTACTAGTATCATTTTCTTCTGCTGTACAGAATGACCCTATTATGTTGTGATTTACCTATCCCCACTCTGTTCCCACAGCTGCCTGCTGCACACTCCAATTGGATCCCCAGCAATCCACTTGTAATCAGAACTATCCTCATCTTTTACCTTTTAAATTATTATTAAGAAAGACGGCAACTAACTTATCTGTGTCATCACTGCCTAGCATGGTGCCTGGCATGAAGTGCACTTAGAAATATTTGACTAAGAGAGGCTAAGAGAAAGAAGCAATAAGATGAGATAGAGCAACTATCTATATGACAAGCAAAATGACAGCAAAAACAATATTTTCATTATACTAGAATTACTTTTAGTCAAATTATTCCTACCAACCCAAAAGAGGAATTACCCCCTTACCACCCAATAGAAGTCTAAAATTTTTTTTCTAGCCATCTCACAGATCTGATACCAAAATCCAGATCTCTAGAAAGCCATTTTGCATTCCTCTCAAATTCGTAGTCATTCAATTATTATATAACCTTTTAAGGTTGCTATTCTTTAAACCACTTTCCATTCTTCTTATATCAAGAATAAGGAGGAAAAATTCTATCAAAATTCTATCATGTTCTGAGTAGGATTTATTCAAGAAGGCATATGTGGTTTAAATATGTAAAACATAAAATTGCTGCTTTAATCCTAGATACCTATTCCTTCACCGTCTGTGGGCCATGGATATTTCCAAACTTCAATATCCATCTTCTGCATGGCATCACATGGGAAGACATTGTACATAAAAAATAAACCAGGATCAAGAGAACAGTTCATCATTCAATCTTAATAATGCTGTGCTTTTTGCCAGTTAATTTCAAACATCTACAAAACAGATTATGTGGTCAATCAATAAAGGATCTTCCAAAAGATTCATCATAAGATTTCTTTAATGAGCAAATTTCCATTTTATATTCAAATTATAATTCATACATAAGGAATATTTACTGTTGTTCAAAATGGAGGAAAATGTTATAGACTTCTATCTGATGTAAATGAAGGGAAATCTTTCAGTGAAGGCAAATTACACTTAAGAAACTTCAAAAAAAAACTTTCTAGTCATCTAAGAAATCCTTTAAGAAAATGATTTGATTTTATTTTCAGTTAGTAAATAATCAAAGTAAGTAGATTCTAGAAAATACCAGTAAGTTAAGATCGCCAGTAAAATTATTGACAGAATCATTGAAGAGAAATTATGAATATGAAGTAACAGAGATAACTGATTGGTAATCCAAACACAATACGGCTCCACAAAGAACAATTAAAATTAGATTACCATTTACCTTTAAAGCAGTATATTATTTTGACAGCACCGCAAGACTGGTCAGTCCAAAGAAGGACATAGACACAGTGTGTGACTGTCTAGGGAGAATCTACCATGATGTTCCTATGGAACACACAGGGCCAAAAACAGACCTCCTTAGAGAACTGCATCTGTTTGTTTCCACAAGCATAGACCAAAGGATGGAAATCATTCAGAAGGAACCTCTATAGAGGTTCGATGAAGTCCTCTGTAGCTGGCCCAGTGCTGTTCAGCTTTTTAAAGACACAGCAAGCATGCTTCTAAAATTTGAAGCAGAACAAAGCCTCAGACAGGTAACTAAATTTTTCTGATGCCTTTCGCACTGTCTCTGTGAAGTAAAAGGTTGCTTATCCCTCCAAGGTCGATAAGTTTCACAAGGAACCTTAAACTTTGCTCTGTTTGATGATCAGAGCATACACTTGTGCTACTAATCAATAAGCAAAATATGTGTATTTGAGACTCTCTGGGATAATAAAATCTTGAATCATCTGTCTTCCAATCCTTAGCCAATCTAATTTATATCAATAGTGACAATTATTTAAAATGCATGACTAAAAATTCTAAGATGTACTTTTTGAAAAATTCAGATATTTCTTTATTGGACCATTTATTCAATCAGTCACTATTGATTTCCAATTATGGACCAAGCCTTTCAGGAGACAAAGAATACAGAATGTGAAGGAAATCAATATGGACCAGCCACAACAATTTAGCTGGGGAAACTAAGCAACATATAGATAGGGTGGTGAACAAATGAACGTATAATTACAAACTGAGGAAAATGCTAAAGGGCAATCGTTGTGGTGCTACTTCCACTTAGATGGAATGAACGGGGATGGCCTGCCTAAGAATGTATCAGTGAAGCTGACATGGAAGGTTGAGAAGGAACCAGTGATGAGGAGGGCCTCAAGAAGAGTATTCTAGGCTGAGAAGCAGCATGTGCAGAAAGAAGACTGAAAGTAGAGGAGGCTAGCAAAAAAACTGGTGCTAAGTAGGGATTGGTAAGCAGGGACCAGATTGCAAAGGACCTACTGGGCCACAGTGTGGATTTTGTTTTAGGTGCAATAGAAAATGCTCAAAGTGTCTTAAGCAAGGAAGTGATGATAGTTTTGAATATCACAAAACATAGCTTACTTAACCCACATTTTTAGAAGCCCTTATAAAAATTACTTTTCCTAAACAACACTGTTGTATATAGGTAGTGAAGGACAGAGTTAAGAAACCACAGACTAAGTTTTGTTACAATATCCAGTATCTCTGACAGTGCTGATTTTTTACCAGGACGCAGGAAAATACCTGGTGATCTAGTTTTATCTTGAATTAACATTTTTTTCATCTTGTGGATATGTTGAGTTTTGTAATATGTCTTGTTTCTTTTTCACTTTGTCTCAGAGGAATAATAAGCCATAGTTTCACATAACTCCAGCATATGCATAGAGTCGCATGGCTTGTGCTTTTGAAAACTAATTTCATACATGGCCATTATTCTGTCCCTACACTTACTTTCTCTTTCCCCATATTCACTCAACTACTTAATTTTCACTTTCTGTACTATAGATATCTTTGTTAGTCACCAGTACAAACAAAGTAGAAGTAAATCATGGGAAGAGAAAATCAGGAATCGAAAATCTCTCAACAATTCCAGTCAGCTTAAAGACCTATTTTTGAGCTCAATGCTATTTGTTAACTGTAGAATCAAGAACATCTAACATCAGATTTTATGAAAATGCAAAAATGCACTACATGCATAAGCATTTAGATTGACTATAAACAGTCTGAGTAGTAGAGACAGCCTCCCACACAGGGCTTAGCAAATGAGGTAGCAAGGAGTTTCTTCTCTGGCTTTGCTGGCAGATAGTTGCTTGATGGCAGAAAACACATCAATATTATCCTTGTAGTTTTCATATGTACTATAATGCTATGCAAGTATTCAGTCAATGTCAAATTCATGAATAAGTAAAAGTAAATTTAAAGAAAATATCCATGACACAATACTGGTCTGCAAATGTGTGAAGAGCCCTGAATTCAGCCTATACTGTGTACTGACATGCCTATCCAGCTCTGTAGCATTAAGCTTAGGGTAGGTGTCATTTTTGATGTCTTTTTTTTTTTTTTTTGGTACCAGTCATCAAACTCAACCTTGTGCTTACCAGGCAGGCTCTTATGCCACTGAGCTATGTCCTTGGCTCCTTGTATTGTTTTGTTTTGGGTTGATTTGGTTTGTTTGTTTGTTTTTGAGACAGAGATGCTATGTAACCTTGGCTGTCTTTGAATTCATGATCCTCCTGTCTCATCCTCCTAAGGACTGTGATAACAGGACTGCATACCACACCCAGCAAGGGGATATATTTTTAAAGAGATCCTGGGATAGATTCATAAGAGAACAATTAGCTTGAGGGACAGAAGTTCTGTGGTTGGATAAAAAGAAGTATCTTAGGCCACAGAAGAAGATTTTTTTGAGGCAATCTGGTGACTTTGTCCAAACATCTGAAGGGCAGTCTTGTGAGAGAAGGGACAAATTTTTCCTGTCTCATTCCAAATGGCAAAATTAACACACTAGATGGAAATTATAAGGGAGTACTTTCTTAAGTAGGTTTGGGCTCTCTGTAAGATAATAGACTCTGCATATAAAGGTAAAGAATTAATTGATCCCACAGAAAAATGCAGCAGTAGTCAATTAGCTGGATTCAAAGATGTATAATATCCCTTCTAAATCCAAGATGTTAACACATGTTCATAATAGATACAATGAACAAGCGAATTCCGTATAAGGATGTAAAAGTCTAATCTAATTAATATGTCACATAACATTTACAGATATTAGCATGATTGGAAATAAATGCTAAAGAGTTTTGGATTAGTTGAATTTACTTATTTAATTATTAATTAATTAAAAATATTTCTGAAGGCAGTAGATTCTTACTCAGTTTCAGAGTGGAAGGGTAAGAAATCATATAATTACAGATCTGTGAAACAATTGAGAAAATGGAAGCATTTTGGTTTGGCTGAATTGATTGGGTATAGGTAGTGGTCTCAGGAGAGACCAGACCAGACTACTGGCCACATACACTGGAAGCTGATGATTGGATCCCTAGGTGATGGCAGGAGGGCAGAGTACACACCCCAGGAGGCCAGTACAGGGGTGTGTGGGGGGTGTTAAGCAAAGATATAGAGCTGAATTGCGGCAAGATGGCTCCAAATGGGAGCCAGTCAAGAGCTGGGGAGTTGGTCAAAAGAGGATCCAGTCTAAACCCTGTCCTGGAGAGCCCTGATCTTACCTGTGAGCGTCATTTCCCCTGCCTTACCTGCAATAGGGGTTATGCAAATTGGGAAGGCTTTTGACACAGAGTTGGACAGACTCATCAAAGTTGGTGGAAATTCTCCAAAATTGAGCTTCAGAACCCACAGGAAGGCTTCAACACCAACCGACAACTTTTGGGTTCACATAATTTTGAAAGCCGCCTTCCAAATCAGTTTTGTATTTTTCCGCCTGACACTTGTATCTCAAACATTTTCCTACTTGGCAGCACTACCTTGGCTCCCTCTGCACAGAGGAACTGTTTAGGAGGCTGGAATGTGTGTGAAGGAGGAGAAGCCTCAGACAGATGAAAGCATGGTATGTCATTCCTGGCTTCCATAAACGCGCGCCTAGCTTTCTGCCACGTGTATACAGGATTCCACTGAGCACTAATCTGGAATCATCTATCAAAAGACTGGAACATTTTAAATACCCGACGTTTTATTTAGAGATCAAATGTCAAAGTTTTGACTGTATTTATAGTGTTTGCCTTTCAATGCCACAGAAAAGGCAAGGCATATGCAGATATCCTTGAGGATGAGCAGAAAGTAGAGGCCAAAGAACCTGCAAAAGAAGAGTTGTCAAGCCATACATGGGTCTGGCTGCTTCTTCACTTTAAGATGCAGCTCTCAGGTATAGCTTCCTCCTCAGGGGACCACTGGCTGTTACTGATTGATTAAGGGCTCTCAGCTCTGTTCTTATCTTTGAACATCCAGATCTCAATCATTTTAGCCATTTCATATTCATAATTCCAGTTAGATATTCCAGGATCACATACAATTAATAAGACTCAGATGATTTTCAGTCTATTCTTCCAAAATTCTCTCCCCTATCATTTTACAAGTCTACAGATTTTTCTTCCGTTTCTCATGTGTGATAGTGAAATTAGCCACACAGAGTGGCTGTATGTGATTTGCTATATGAACTGAGTTATTGCTTCACCTCTGTGGGTCTCAGTTTTCTTTCCCATAAAATACCTCCAAAAGTTGCTATAAAGATGAATTAGAAACATGAAATGTGGATAGTGTAAGGCCAGGCATATAGTAGGTGCTCAACACTGTTAGCTCCTCTCTGATTTTTTTCCCCTCATCTTCTTGTTTTGCTCTCTTTGATTCCTAATATTCATCTGTTTATTTCATCCCTGCAATAGGGAGTAAACATTGCCTCTGATTACCCAATTAGGAAAGAGGAAAAGTACATGAAAACTAGAAACTAGCACATCCATTTCCTTCACTTTTAAGGGAATTAAAAAGAAAGATAGTATCTGTTTTACAACCTATACTTGCGTTTTGGGCTCTCTGCACTTCTCTCTGGTTTCTTAGGACCCCACTCATTTACCAGTGAAGAGTGACAGTTGTCTTAGGGATATGCAGAGAGGATAGGTTCACTGAAGTAATCCAATAGCTTCCTGCTTCTAAAAGAATCCAGTAGCTTTTTCTTTCTAACAGAACTGTCCATGCTGGTAGTAATTCTTTCAAGATGACTGAATGATTTTTAAAAAATTGTTATAGAGTACAGGTTTCTTAGTAATGCCAACATGTTAGCACAAAACAAGATATTCATGACACACTAATGAGAAAATAACATTGCCTATCTGCCTTAGTTGCACTACTTTGAAAATATAAAATGACAAAAGCATGGTAAAAAGTTGTATGGATTTGTCGATAATACTTGAACCCTAAAATAAGACTTTAGGGACCTTGTATATGTCCTGCAAGGGACCAAGTCCTTGATATATAACCCTTCCTAGATTTTCTTATTCTAAATTGCTTTCTTTTTCAACGAAGGGAAAAATTCTTTTTTCTCTTAAGTTTAATTCTTGTTCTTCATTGTCCATCTATAAAATAATGTTTCATTCACATCTGCTTACATGTCAATGAATATATATATGATCTTGATATATGTATTCAAAGAAAGACACCCTAGGACTTTCAACACATATATTATTATGCAAACAGGGTGACTGCTTTTTTTTCCAGTAACCTGGTCATGACACATTGCTGTGACTCTCAGAAAGAATAATTCTACTCATTTTTAAAATGCCCCCAAGAAAGCAGTAACCTGCAAAATTGGCATTAGGAGTGGCCAGTCTTTAAGTGCTACTCATAGTTATGGAAGGACTACAGACCATTTCCTGCCTTTTACTGTCCTTTATGTAGAACATGTGCAATGTTCCCAAATTTCAAATTCCATGCCCTTCTCTTCTTCCTGCACTCTTCTTTCATTCTTCCTGAGTGAAAAAGTGATAACTGTCAAGTGTCTAGCTTGAACAAAAGTTTCATGACCAGGATGACCCCAATAATGGGTTATCAAGCCAAAAGTCCATGCACAAGATGACTGACAATAACATCTCCATCAGGCAGTGGCCAGTGCTGATTCTGTAAGCTTGCCTAAATGACTTTCCAAACATCCAGTGTCGCAATATGGTGCACAACCTTTCTACCATATTCACACATATCCTTTTGGCATATAAATTACTTTACCTTAGATCTCTTTTTCTACAAAGGATTCTGGTAAACAAAACTCTTCCATCAAATCCTAAGTAAGAATGGAAAACACACAATATGGTTGAGTGGGCTCTTCCTTTTCTATTCTACTATGATGCTAACCTGAAAACTAATACTTGCCCATATTTATAGTCTTCAGAAGAGATTTGCAGTTGCCGTGATTGTGTATGTTCTAGAATCACAGCAAAAATTCCCACAGGGAAGATTATTAAAGCTGACCACCATCAGAGAGCAGTAGGAACAAGAACTGAGATCCTAACTGAAGTCATATTAAATTTTTAATTGAGGTTTTCTCATTATTAAGACTATAAATCCTAGCGAGGCAACATTTCAATTTGACTCGGCCAAAAAAAGTAAAAGCAACCTGGCCATAGGCTTTTTATCAAAGAACTTTATTCATTTAGCCCCAGGCTCAAAATTTGATAACACATTTTCTGTTAACCTTCTTCTTTTCACTTGAAACAAGTTTAAAGAGGAAGAAGGAGGGAAGAGATTCTAATTACTTTCATTTGGATACTTACATATGGCCAAATTGAATTACTAGCAGTTTTCTTAAACATGCACTGTTTTTCAATCTAGCCTACAGGTGGACCTAAGCTCCCCCACCTCTGCATTAGCATCTCTATTTCAAAAACCAAATAAACAAACAAAACTATCCAAATGACTCCTCTTTCTGGGCTAGCTCTTATCAACCCAGTCGGAAATAATATCACCTTGCTAGCATTATGTTTGTGTGTTTTGATAGCACCTTTCCCTCATGGCATTGCATTATAAGCTTTTGCATAACTTCTTTGTTGGTGACAGTATCTTTGCAAGTATCTTTGTGTCCTGTGCAATATTTTCAGCAGTGTCTTAGGTGTGGTATGGACTTTGTAAGTAGTTTGCTTCTTGGTGATTAAAAAATCAGGGAAATAGAAAAATTAAAGGAGCCCACATGATGCTAAATGTAACACATTATTAATAAATAGTCCTTGAGAGCTTTCAGTCTTACCTGTAGGAACTCGTTAAGTCATGTCACATGAGGGACAGGAGTCTATAGTGTATTTATTCCTGGTGTTAAAGCAGGAATAAGAAGTTCATTTTCTACTGGAAAAACTTTATTTAATTCATTTCTTTGTAATGAAGGATTGTAGTTTATACTTTGCTGTCCATGTTTATTTAAGATGTTTATTACTTTTTTTTTTTTTTTTTAACCTGGCTACAGCGGGCTTACCAGAAAGCAAAGCAGCTTTCTCAAACTTTTACAACCTAAAGGATTTCCAGTGCCCAGGGCGTGTTGTCTTTTCTCTTTCTTCTCCGTTTCTCCTTTAACTCTCTTCTTCGTGAGTGCTGCTTTCTGGTGCTTCGTCAGCTCTGAGGCATGTCAAATACTTGTATTTGCTTTTAGAGCTATGTGGGGGATCCGAGCTGCCTGAACTGCGTCTCTGTCAGGCTTGTGAACATTCCCAGTTTTCTCTCATCCTTTGATTGGCTCCCTGAGGTCATGTGAGGGCCCGGGGGTTGGAATTCTGAGTTGTGGCTTTTGGCACTCCTTTTCTTTTTAAAAAATAGCTCAGACTGTTGCGCTCTCCCGGGCTTGGTGCCTTTGACGAGACTGGAAGCAGTCGCAAACAGCCACTGGCAGACTGGGGTGGCAATAGAAACGCTGCCGAGATGTTCAGGCAGGTGCCCAGGACCCCAGCTTCAGGTTGCTACTATCTAAATTCCATGACATCTGAGGGCCAGGAGATGTACTTGCGATTTGATCAGACTACCAGACGCTCTCCTTACAGGATGAGCCGGATTCTAGCACGCCATCAGCTAGTGACTAAAATTCAACAAGGTGAGTTGCTGGCAGTGGAAGGCTGTTGCTAATTCTGATTTCTATTGGCTCTGTTTCATGCTAACCCAGTTTTTAAAGTTACTGTTCTCACTGTACAATATGTGGATTTCTATGCCACACTGCGCGTAACCTGTAAAAATAATTTCAGGCTTCAGTTTTAAGTAAATTGTGACAGAACTTGGCTGCCGCACAGCAACATAAAATTCATAAAAAATTTCATGGTAGGACAGTGAATCATAAATTCCAAAGCTTACTTGTGTCTACAAAATAGATGAGAAAAGTTTACTCAATGTGTATTTGGAAGTTTTCTGCAAGTGAAGACACCGGGTCACATTTAAAACATTGATAGTTGTTTATTTAATTAGGAAAAGGGCGAAGAACCAATGTCCACCCTGTTTAGAATTTTTAGAATATCCTCAGAGGAGAGGAGACAGTAAGACTTTATTCTTAAAGCCACTGGGTTGACAACTAGAATCTCATTCTCTTCCTGTTTGTGTGTTTACGTCAGTAGTTGCCAATGACTTGTTTTATTTTTTTTTCTTGTAAAGGATAAATGTGTCCGTTCACCTCGAAACAAATCCTGCGACCTGCACACACAAGTACTAGAATGCTGTGGCAAAAAAGAGAGAATATTGACTATAAACTGAAGGCTTTAACAGCCTGAAAGACTGGATATTACTAAAATTTACTATTCTCTGAAGAAATCTTAAAACATACTTCTTATCGAATAGGTTCATAGAATGTGAAAGCAAATATTCCTAACTAGCTTCTAAATAGTGCCCACTTAAAAGTCAGCCCCCCTTTTCTCTCTCCCTCTCTCCCTCTCTCTCTCACACACACACACACAGTTGATAACCACCTCTTTCCTGGACTAAAATTATAACTAAAATATTATATTAGTGCTACATAAATTTACCAGGAACTTCTAAAGCCATTATAAAGATGCAGTTTCCAGTAGAATAAATGAGCACTAGTGAATTTCAGAGGGGAAGTTGAGTTTTGTAATCAGAAAAATCTTATTGTAATGTTTCCAAAAGGAACAATATGTATTCCAGTGAGCAGCATTTGATGAGATTGTTTCCTTGGAAATTGAGATTTGTTTGTAACGGTTCAGGAACTGGTTATGTGTGAAGGATACTGGTGCTACATACCGGCCTGATTTCAGGAAGGATATTATGTCATTCCATAAACTCTGTGTGCAGGTCTTGATTGAATAGAAACAAAAGTATTTCCCTGTGGCTTGATTTAAAAATACATTAGGCTTAGAATAAAAAACAATAAACTTCATTTAAGTTTTAACAACTTTCTTTCAATGATACTTTATAAGATCATTATGGACACAGGGGCTTAACATATTTGATGGTGATCTATCATTTACATTCTGTAAATATTTCTTGGCATGCATATAAAAAGTATATAATATGAAAATATGACATCACTGAAATTTTTTGCAGACCTCCTTGGATGTATTTATAATAATTGACTTCATGAAAACATTATGTTCTCTTTGGGTGAGGGTTACCTTTCCATCAATGATTTGACGTTCTAAACACATGCATTATCATTAATGGTACACTCTCACACAGACATACAGGCACTCTAAGTCTATGTTTCATTTTGCCTAATTAGACAGTTTGAGGAGCCTCACCTTTTTATAGTGAGCAATGGAATGTTTGAAGCAAATGAGTCCCTAAAAATTAAAAGTGACAGTTAAGGTCACTTAACCGGGAAGCATGAAAGAAATGTTTAGTGATTCAGAAGTCACTATTTGTTAATATCCTGTTACTGTTTAGTAAGATAGTGAGAAAGCAGGTGCAAAAGTTATTTTATTGGCTTACTGTATGAATGCATTGGATTGCTATCTTAGACAAGAATACTGTTTAAGCATTTACAGTGTATCAGGCACTGCTGTGAACTCACTATGAATTTTATTTTTCCCAAGAAAAAAATCCTTATAGTTTAATTCTCCTATAAAAATCATTTTACAGATGAGAAAACTGACAAAGAATTCAAGAAACTTAAACACATAGTGAGAGCTGATATTTCACTATACCTCTAAGGCTTTTGCTGTACAACACACTAGTGATTTTAGTGTTTATAATGATCACTGAACAAGTACTAAACCTATGATTGAGTTTTGGATTATGCAATATACCCAAGACCTTTTAGCCTTTTATACTCAGGTGACAACAATGAATCATATTATAGAATCAAAATTGGTCACTTATTATAAGATTTCCAGTTAGGTTTTATTTCTCCAGCAGGAGCAAAGTGCTGTATGTTTTTGATTCCTTGACCAGTTAGTACTCAGCAGTGCAAGATGTCAAGTTATTTTGCCAGCAACATTCAACCTCTTGATTAAATTTTATCAAGTGCATTTTAAATTAATAACAGTATTCTTTCTGTAGTTTGCATAGTAGTATCTTAAATGACATCTATCCCAGTTTAAAATTGGTTGCCTAGCTCTTTCAGATCTTTCAATGCATATTTACCGTTGTTTTAATACAGTTGCAGGCATCATTACGTATACTTTCTCATGGCCGGTGGGAACAGGGCAAACCATAGTAAGTTGCTCTATGCTGATCTCATTATAGTGAGATAATTGTTGAATGGCATGGACATGATTCAACAGCAGACACACTCATGAGGAAGAAAAACAACGAGGAGAAATAAAGGAATCTTTGATGATACATAGGATCAGAATTAGTTACTCAAACCCAGGATGAATCCAAACTTGCTCAACTTTGGGTTCAACCTAAAATATACAGGCATCATTTCTCTAGCTTTTTTGTTGTCACTCAGGAGTTATAAATTCAATTAAAATAAGATGTTTAAACCATAGTCTTATATTGCAGAGTGAAAGTTAATCAGAAGTCCCATTGCCCTTAATCCCCACCCCCACATTCTTTCTTGAGTCAATGGGGAAATTGTTGTAGAGAGAAAGAATGGAAATAATAATGCTCCTCAATGACAGCCACTTGGAAATAAAGAAGAGGGAGGATACTTATGAATTGGTGGAGAAAGAGCATATTAGGTCAGAGCAAGAAAGAATTTTATTTTTCCAATTTTTAAAATTGTGGTAAATACATAGGACATTAAATTTATTTTCTTTAAGTGTACAGCTTAGTAGCAGTAAACATACTTATAATCGTAATGTTGTGCAGCCATCCGTATCATCCATCTCCATTACTCTCTCCATCTTGAAAAACTGAAACTCCAACTCTAACACTAACTCCTTGTTCCTCCTGCCTCCTAGCCCCTGGCAACCACCATTTAGTTTTCTGTCCCTGTAACTTAGACTCTTCTAGATACCTCATGTACATGGAATCATGCAGTACAGTATTCATGCTTTTGTCACTGGCTTATTTCACTTAGCATAATGTCTTTGAGGTTTATCTATGTTGTAGTATTTTGACCAGATTTATTTTATTTTTAAGGTCGTATAGTACTCTTTTGTATGTCTATACCATCCTTCTTTCTTTCATTCTTCCTTTATTTCCTTCTTTTTCGACAGTACCTGTTGTAATAGATGTGAGGTGAGAGAATAGAATTTCTATATTGTTATTTGAAAGATATGTTTTATTGAGTACAGGGGCACGATTTTAAATGTCTACATAGATACAGATGCACACATACTCATACACATGCTATTTGAAAAATCCAAATCCAAGTAGATACATAAATATAATTACTTTATTTGGGGAGGAATTTAGTATATTATTAACATTTTATTTTAATAAAAGTTTTCTTGATGAAAAGTTTTTATCTTGATGAGAAACCAAAGTGGATGTGCACAATCACTGAGGCTTTTTCTGGTTCTTGTGTTCTGAGTTTCTCTCTGTAGTTAAGTCATTACTTCCTTGAACAAGAATGTTATAACTAGTGAAACTTAAACCTAACCTAATAGAACCTATGAAATAAACAGATCAGCTTCATTATATGGAATTAATTAATGACTTCTAATCTTTTTATTATTTGTCAAAGACATGGTAAAGTGGAATTTAGGTTTACTCCCTCCATTAATTTATTGTGTGATTTATAGAGAGTTACAACTTCCCTGGAATTTCTTTTGAAAAAGAAAGCATTGGATTAAGCCATCTCTAAAACTCAAATCTTGACTGAAATTCTAGAATTCTTTGAACGCAAGTGTTGCCTTAAGAGAAGACAGTTTTTATTTATATTTTCCTTATTACATTATTCACCAGTTATCTGAACATACTTCTTCAACCCTGGTATAATGCTGCTCTCATTATCTCTAAATAGTATAGCAACTGAGTTGAATTTAACTAGAGTGGAATACGTGGCCTTTTTTTTTTAATGTCCCTAGTACAAATGGCATAAGTGACACATTCTTCTTCATTACTCTGTCAAATGGCATCTTGGGAATTTGCCCAGCCTGAGTGGTGAACATTGCCAACCATGGCAAGTGAGACCCCCACCAACTGGCAATTACAGACTAAATTAAACCATCATTTGTTCTTGTGGAATTGTCCTTTCTCTATGTTTAGTACTGTACTTTCTAATCCAACTATTTTCAAAAGAGGGTGAATACACTTGCAGAAAAACAGATGCAACACAGAAAAATGACTAAGAATGCATCCATCATGTATCGCTCAAGTTCTTTTTTAAAAAGTGGCAACTGTTATAAATTCACATTTTATGAATCAGAGTCTCTTTTGATTCAGTGCTGGTGACTGAAAGCCCATACAGAAAGGACACTGTTTAAAGAAAAATCTGTTAAGTGAATTAAATCAAGGAACTTTGCATAACGTCTTAAAATTTTGTACATAGTAAAACTGTAAGCAGTTATGAAATGAGTCCTAGAAAGAAATTAGCAAAAAATATACTTATAAATGTACGAAACTTGGGAGTTTCATGATAGCCAAGCTGTTGGTTCAGTAGCTCCATGTCACTTCTTTTATGAGCTCTGATTTTACAAATATATATCCAGATGTAAGCAGTTGCCAAATATGGATCACATGACATTTGACTAAGTGAATGGAGATTCATTTTTCTCATGTGTTTCTCCTCTATCATCAGTGTTTTAATTGTTAAGAAATTCTGGACAGTGGTCAATTAATCTAATGCCAGATCCCTTATTTCCTTGGTAACTTAATTATGGACAGAGATAGAAGCACAAATTATTAAAAAAATCAACATGAGTGATCTTAGCAACTGATAAGCCAAAACAAATTATAAAAGAGTGAAAATGACAAATGACCTTTGGTAAACATCTCAAATAAAAGAAAATAAATAAGTGGGGACTTAATGGAGACATGTCATTAATGAGAATACATTCTGTTTCTGCATTTTGTTAGCTATTAGAATATAATGGTAAAAGGGCTGGGGATCTAGCTCAGCAGCCTAAGTGCGTGCCTGGCAAGTGCGAGGTCATGAGTTCAATCCCCAGTGCCACAAAAAAAAAAAAAAAAAAAAAAAGAATATAATGGTAAGACTATCAAAGAATAGCCAAGAAGAAGTTAGGTAAACTGGACTTTGAATTAGAAATGAGATATTTCAATAAAGTAAAGATTATATAAAATTATTTTCTGTCTCCAGGGGCAGTAGGAATATGATTTGGGTGTGGGAAAAGACATCATATATTAATGTATGTTAAAGAATTTGAGATAGTCTATAAAAGAATATACAATTTAATATTATCAAAATATAATGCTAATGAAAAGAAAAATATTGGCCAGTTCATAAAACTAAGAAGAGCTATTACATAGAATATAAAACATAACAACATGAAATTAAAAATGGCCTGCAAATTTTACTGAAATGTCCTTAATCTAAGCAGAAGGATATATGACTAAGGAAAAAACTGACATGTACAAACAGTAAAAACAAAAACAATGCTAGCATAATTTCCCCTGGACTTGGATATTTGTGGTAATTTTCTCCCAAAAACTTGATACATGAGAGCAATTTCTCATGCAAATCTTATAAAGGGGCAGTACAAGTTATAGTGGATAATGTTTCCATCCATAACTTTAGCGAATTCAACAGAGTGTTATGTGATTATTTCTTATAACACACAGCAATGGAAAGCAGAAACATCATGACAAACTAAAATTCAGTAAAAATATTTGGGTATGGGGTAGATGAGTTGAGCTAAGGAAATTCAAGTGTGGTCTCCTCTGATTCTCCCACTTTATCTAGAAACCACGTGGTTTTCAAAGTCTGGTTCACAGAACAGTAGTCCCATTGGATAAATATGCAAGGGGGAAAATGTGATGAAGTAATTTTGGAAAATGTTGTGTCTTCTTTCTTTTCTAAGAAATTGACACTTTGAAAACACTCAGGGAAATTCTGCTGAAAATAGTTTAACTTGGTTTGAACTGGTATAGTTCATCATGAAACCACTTTTCACCAGATCCCAGGAAATGACATCTTACAAAACCAGTGTTCCCCTGGGGAACACTTGGCAACACTGATTAAAGAGAGTTCATGGACTGCAGTTTGTTCAGATAATTCTCTTCGGATATATTTCTGGCATGCATTAGGCAGTAAATAATTTGAAACTGTATTTTGGAAAATGACATTGCAAATATTCTGTTTTTGAAGTCAATCCATATACATTAAAATCTGAGTTAAAGATAGGTGACCATCTTTTTATAAAAACTAACAACAAAATTAAGATTCTAACCAGATTAGGCAGCTCCTGTGCAAGTGAAAGGCATAAAATTGAAGGAGTCAGTGTATGGGCAGAGTTAATAATTAACAAGAATACAGCCTGTCCACATGGAACCCTACAACATAAGTACTATTGAGCTGGAAGAAAGAAATAATAACTTCCTAGATCTGGATTTACCTGACTTATGAAATAGCTGAAGTCCATGAATGAATCCTACAAAGGTCTGACATTCCTATAGTTAATTCAGGATATTGCATCACTGCTGGGAAGTGGAGTCACCGCCCACAGGGAAGAAGTAGGAAACACTTCAGGAGTCTTGGACTCTCCCTGGTCATAGTAGACTTATTGAAGTTTAAGCTTCATGGCCTAAAAATATGTTTGGTTATATAAACTTTCTCTCTGTACAGCAAAATAAAGTGAACTGGTGGACTATAGATCATTTTAATGAGTTACATCTGTTTAGTTCAGTTGTATAATAATTTCTTAATTCCCAAGTAGCCTACAAATATATTTTTAAGAAATTTTTCCTCAGACTAGCAAAGAAATACAGATTAGCGTTTATGTTAAGAATGATTTTTTTTTTAAGAAAAATTCACGAAATCTCAAAAAGCTACAACAGAAGACATGAAGAACTGACCGTCTCATCTAGCCCTAACCCTCATGCCCATAGTAATCGCTAGAGAATGGTACCATCCAGGGCAGGAGAGGTTACTTTGGAAATGTGTATACTAATGTCTTAAAAAAAATATGAATTCTCTTTTTTCCTTCTTCCTTTCTTCTTCCTTTCTTCTTCCTCCTCTTCTTCTTCTTCTTCTTCTTCTTCTTCTTCTTCTTCTTCTTCTTCTTCTTCTTCTTCTTCTTCTCCTTCTCCTTCTCCTTCTCCTTCTCCTCCTCCTTCTTCTCCTCCTTCTCCTCCTCCTCCTCCTCCTCCTTCTTCTTCTTCTGGAAGTTTAGGATCTAAAGGAATTTAACTAGAAGATTTGTAAAGTAACTTTAAAATGATGAAGTATGCTAATTTTATTAGACAAAGGAAACAATAAATACTATCTGGTCAGACTGAAAAATGATCTCCCTAACAAGTCATAGGAATCTTGGCAATTTTAAATATCTGACAGAAACAAAGCTGAGTAAAATACAAATGATAGTCTGATAGAACACAGGGGTGAAACAGTGTGGAGAGACTGTAATGGAACTTGGCAGTCACCACATACCTAATTTTCATGTCAGTATTTTGAGCTGAAGTAGGCATTCTCTTTATGATTCCCACTCTCCTCTTCCTAGTTAATTTTGAAAATCATATGTATGGGCGGCAAGAATCTTTATTAGTATTCATTCATTGTGAACGAGCAGCATTTTGCATACATTCGTATTCACCAAATGACACATTGGAAAAAAATATGTAAAGTTATAAAATTGTATTTTCCCCTGAGACTTTTACTACTATTGAATTATTTATAATATTTAAAATTTCTGTAAGAAACAAAGATTTACAAACCCAGTAATGATGTTTCAACTACCCTCCCCTCCATACATCTAGAGTTCTCAATAGAGAAATCTAAAGAAATCTCCCACAAACATTTTGAGGGACGTTAACACATTTCTCTCTAAATGTATTTTTCAAAATAAAGAATGGAGGGCCAGGGATCTAGCTCAGCGGCCTAAGCACCTGCCTGGCAAGCACAAGGTCATGAGTTCAATCCCTGGTGCTGCAAAAAAAAAAAAAATGGAATCCAACACAAGACCCTTACTGATTGGACTTCACATAAAGTTGTGTGTTGTATATAACAAGTTCTTAGTCATCAACCCACCTTAATCTCTTTTTGGTAACAAGTTCTGTGAAGCTCCTCTGCAAATTCACATCTTCATCATTAGCATTCCACTTCACCTCTTGTACTTTAAAAGGCAGACAAAGCTGCTTATTTTTATTACTGGTTTCCTAAAAGAAGGAGAAAAAAAATCTTAACAAGAAGGGATATCAGTCTGGCAGTATGTCTTGAAGAAGCCTGGTAAGGAATTCCATTCATTGAGTTCCTCTTCTATTAGTCCCAGTACTATAATGCAATTTTGCATTTGAATTTTTTAAAAGGAACCTTACACATAGCCACATAGAATGCAAATATGAGTTAAAATGCAAATCAGTCCTTATGATATACCACATTCGCAGAATAAACAACTAGTAGAACAACTGAAGTCAGGCAATCATCTCAAAAATTGGATGACTATCTTCTCCATCTGTCTTCGTGTGGTCTTTCTTTGGTTTTATCTGTGTCCTGATCTTGTCTTAGAGAACACCAGTTGCTTTGGATTAGGATTCGCCAATATGACTTCATTTTGTATTAACTACCTCTTTAAAGACCCTGTTTCTAACATAGTAACATTCTAAGGTAATGTGGTTTGGGACTTTAGCATAAGAATTTTAGGGAGGCAGAATTCACCTCATAACATTAACCAAATGTTTATTTTCCAGTTTTACTTGTTATATCAAAATAGAAGAAAACTTAATTTTTATAATGTATCTGTATTTACCAGGCACTGTGCTAGTTGCTTCTATCTTTTTGTCTTTTTCAATATTCATAACAACCCTGAAGAGAGTACAGGTTAAGCATCCATCTCTAATTCAGAAATCTGAAATGCTCCAAGATCTGGAAGTTTTTGAGTGCTGACATGATGTCACAAGTGGAAAATTCCACACCTAACCTCATGTGGCAGGTGGCTTTCAAACACAGACACACTAAGATGTTGCACAAAATTACCTTCAGGATATGTGTATAAGATGTATAAGAAACACAAATAAATTTCATGTTTAAATTAGGGTCTAGTCTCCAAAGTATATCGTTATGTAAATATTCCAATATTTGAAAAAAATCAGAAATCTGAAACACTTCTGCTCCTAAACATTTTAGATAAAAAATATTCAACCTTTATCCCCATTTTCATCAGATGACACTTAGGAAAGATAATCACAAACTGAAAGCAAATAAATGAATGAATAAGAATATATCTGAAAAAGCATCTGACCTCCCTTCTCAAAGCATTGTGATTTTCTAAACTAACATTAAGTTAGAGATTTTAAAATTTGCAAAACTTTCCAGGTTTGCATGTTTTCATGTAAAGAAGTATATAAGGAGAAAAAAAACTCCTGTGAAATGGACATAAGTGCTCTAAAACCCAGCTGACTAAAACCCAAGATGTCTGTTTCTCACATGAATTCAATCAAGTTATCTCAGAAACTTTTAATTGTTCGCTTCCTCTAAAGATTTAATTTCTTTTGACTGAAGAATTGTCTTACTGTGTCAAAGAATAAGGCAAAATATGGTAGTTATTAGTCATTGAAATTTGCTCTTAAAATTCATAAATAAGCCTTATTGATGTTTTTGCTTCACTGTATATTTTAGATTGCCCTCACTTTAATAGGCCCTCGTAAAGAACAGAAACATCAATTGATATAGTCTTATACATCATAAGTATTAATCTAGAGCCTTGTAAAAGGATAAAATAGTTGACATCTACATATGGCATCTAGTAAATCCTGAAAAGTTATTTAGTTCCTTAACTGGTCTAGTACATGACAGCTTATTGAGCAAGTCCACATACATTACCCATTTGAATACTCACATAAGAAATGGTATCACAGTCTTGGATTAGAAAACTTTGTTCCCTAAAATCTGTCTTTCAGAGACCTGTTGAAAGTATGTGCAAGTTTTTCCACGTTACAATTCCTCTGCTGTCATTTTTCTGAATCATTTCTTTAGAAATGAAATTTGGTTCTATGGAAAAGCATGCTTACCTGAGCTGGCTCTGTGGATAAGTATAAGTTAACTTGCTATAATAAGGAAATTTGGTGGCAAGCAGCTGTAATTGTAAAACATTAACTATCAGAATGGAGATTATTTCAGAGTCCAAGTTTTCCTTCTTCCACCTCCTTTTAGAATAATGAGACTTTCTCACTTCCAGTTCTACAATTTTAACAAAGCATTCTACTTCTGTTTCTTTCACATGAGGCATCTCCTATCCCTTTGGTCTTCTTCATCTATGGTTACTTTTGCAGAGCTGGGCCTGGACACCATAGCTTCTATCTGTGACGATTACGTCTTTGTTGCATAACGCCAAGAATGCCGTGGAGCTGAGACAAGTTCTTTACAGCTCATTAACAGTTAGTCGCTCTTCCTCTAGAGCTGCTGGAGCTGGTACAGCTGCATCTAGACCCTGCAGAGCCTCGCTTCCTGGGCTTCAGGGAACATTCCCACCAGGTCACCCCTCTAAAAAAATTCAGGGTACAGAATGGAGACACAGGCTGCCAGCAGAGCTTATTCATATTTAGAAGCACTTAGATGAAATATTTGGTTTGGGATTGAACATTCAACTTCTATATTTTAGACCACAATTTTTAGGTTTTGAAGCAGTTATGGAATTTAAAACAGAAACAATAGAATTGCAATAATTTCCTTCTTGAGGGCTGTAAGTCTTTACAGGGACTTTTTTCATCACTACATATATCAGTCTTTTATTTAATTTTAATGAAGATGTGAGAATTGTTTCTTATTGACAAATAAGTATAGTCAGGCCTAACACTCAGGTCTCAGTATGTTCATTTTCTGAACAAGTAAACAAAAGTTCTGACAGTTAAATAATCCTTTCCAAAGTCCCACAGTTAGTGGGTGCCAGAACTGGATGATTTTCTAACCCACACTGTTCAATACTGGGCAATGCCATCCTCCTAATTACAGGCAGACTTGTTGACTTGGACCAAAGGTTTTTGTTTTGTTTTTCATCAGTATAACCTAGTTGCCCACCCCACCCCCAACCCCACCCCACTCCTAACCTGCTCTCCTAGTTGTTGGACAGCTTCACCATGCCACTAAAACCAGCAACTGTACCATATGACCATCCTCCCACTGCCCTCTTGAGGACTGGCTATGTTCTACCAAGAAACTGTCCAAAGTAAATGTCAAAGCAGCAGTTCTCTTCTTGCCAGAGGCTGAAATCCAGCATGGTTAGGTAGGAACAGGCCTAACGAGAGGGAAAGGACAGGTTCCTCCATCCTCGACCTCCTTTTCCTATTTCTGGCCCTCCAAAAGGCTGCTTTTATTCCTAGAAAGTTCTGAAATGGAGTGTCCAACCTTTCCCACATTTACCCAGGCTTCTGGGACCCTTGGATTCCAGGGGCTCATGTGACTTCATAGTGGGCCTTTTCAACTCAGAGGGGTTCAGGAAAGAGGTGAGGATTGAGTTAGATCTGTGCTGTTCCGTAGATAGCAGACCTCAAAATCCTAAACTCTTTGACTGGAGGAACATGCCCATTAAATGCAGGTATGAATTTCCAGAGAAAATGCCTGGGTAGAGATTTTTTTTTTTCCTGCAGATTTGACAACTCTGACCTGGGTCATAGCTGAGATCTACAGACTAGAATAGTCACAATTGTATTCTCCACTTGTAGCTAGAGAACAGTAGCTAGTCAGAAGAAAATATCAATGTTCTGCCAACTTCTGCTGTTTGTGAAATTTTGCCTGAAGCAAAACAGGATCAAAAATAATAAACAGACCTCCACCCATGCTGCATGATTGCTATTTACATAAAGAGATTGATGAGCTGACTGTGCCGATGGAGTGCTCAGGGAAGGGAATTTTTAAGGAGAAAAGGTTAATTTAAGAGTGCTTGGTTGCAAGTGATGAGAGCTTCTTAAATAATCGGTTTTCCAAAAAGACAATCTATACTAGGGATAGTGCTGTTTTTCCAATACAAGCTGCCTAAACTGTGGACAAAACAAACTGACACATGCATTATATGCAGGCCTAAAGCTTTTGTAGGAAGGGAAAATGAACCTCAGAAACAGAGAACAATGTGAGCCTTAAGTAGAACACTTAGGTTTTCAAAAGAAAGAACTACTTTGCATGGCCACCTCAAGGAAATGGGAGGCAGGAGGTCTGGGTTCTAGTATACTTAATCTAGCATCCTCAGTGTTTTCTAACCTCTCAGTGTTCAATTTTTCCATCTGTCAAATGAGAATAATTTAGTTCATGCTATTCAATAATATTGAGGAAAAACATAATCGATGTGAAATGGATTCACATGCAAAACTTGCTCAATTCTGAAGTAGTTTGGGGTTACTGAGTCCTGCTGTAGGAATCACTAATCTTACCTGAATTTAGGATCCCTATTAAGCAAGACTCAGGTCTTCAGTGTCCTCAGGGAACACAAAACATCACCAAATTTGCTTCTTTTCTGAGAATAATAATTCATGTAACTCCTCATGCACATGGGGATAATGTGCCACTCTGTGGATTTGCCTTATTTTTAATTGGTTTTCAAATGGGCAAAGTCTACTAGTTCTTAACTTTAGTATAATTTTTTAAATATTTTTTGATGTAATATGTGTAATTCTGTATAGCTAATTAGGGTCATTGTAAACTCTAGTCTTTCAGTTGTCTTCCATTCTGAGGTGTCAACAATTTTATTTTGTATTTTTACTCAACTAATAAAATTCTTTCATCTTTAATGAATACTTTTCCTGTAAACATGAGCAGAATAAAACTTTTTAAAGTGAAAGATATTATGTCATAGACTCAGGGACTGTCACAAGTCTAAGTATCATAAATCCTATA
>RJWT010012301.1:0-22568 GCA_004365215.1 Cuniculus paca
AGATCATCTCTAAAGGAAAACCCATCAGAATCACAGCAGACTTCTCAACACAAACCATCAAGTCAAGAAGAGGCTGGAGTGAAGTATTGAAAGTCCTGAAAGAAAACAACTTCCAACACAGATTAATGTAACCTGAAAAAACTTCTTTCGAAATTAATGGAGAAACACGGTACTTCCATGGCAAAGAACAACTCAAGGAATTAATGACCACCAAATCAACCCTACAAAGAAAACTAAAGGACATTCTAGAGAGAGACAAAAATGACCATGGTCCCAGGAACAGCGGCAGAGGGATATCATCAAGCAGGGCAGACAGTTGAATGGAGGGGAAAAGTAGGGAGCCAATGGCAGAAAAATTGCATGGCAGAGATGAGGCAGTATATGTTGGCCATAACTATTAATGTAGATGGCCTCAATGCACCAATAGAAAGAAACACAGGCGGAGTGGATCAGGATACAGAATCCATCAATATGCTTTATACAAGATACACATTTAACTAGAAAGAAAATTCATAGACTGAAAGTCAAAGAAGAGAAAACAATCCTCTATGTGACAGGGAGCCAGAAAAAAAAATAGGAGTAGCTTACCTATCAACTGCAAAACAGATAAGAAAGACATTTTTATACAATGGAAACCTACTCAGCTATAAAGGAAAATAGCCTCAAGGCTCTTGTAGGTAAATGGATACAACTTAAGATCATGCTAATGGGTGAAATGGTCAGAGTCACATGGGTGTTGTCTCCACTGGTATAAAAAACTAAAAGAGTTAGTGGAATCCAAAATGCATAATACGTATCGTTAAAGTGAAAGGGGTAGAACTGTCTAAAAAGGGAAGGCAGTGGGCATTGTTAATCTATTATCCTGTTTGGAAACCTGTATTGTTTTCGTTGTTCTGTTTAGTTTGGTTTTATTCTGTTTTGTTTTGTTTGATTTTATTATACTTGATGGCATGGACAGCTATTTCAAATATAACAAAATATATAATGGTAGTCATTGTGGATTTCCTATTATCTTGTTTTAAAGCCCTGTATTGCTTTCATTATTTTGTTTTAATTGATTTTACTCTATTTTGTTTTGTTTGATTGTATGATGCTTGAAGGTATAAGTAACTACTTTGAAGATAATAAGAGGCATTATGGTAGCCATTATTGGTTTCCTTTTATCTTGTTTTGAAGTCATGTACCATGTTCATTGTTTTGTTTTGATTGACTTTATTCTGTTTTATTTCTTTTGGTTTTATTATTTTAAACAAAAATTACCCTTGCCTCTTTTTCTTATAAGCTTCCCACATTTTGACCCCAACTAAGTTCCTCTTTATTATCCATAGTTAAACAAAGTGTACTCAGAACTAAAATCTCTTCTTTAATCCCAAAGTATCAAAAATATTCTAGTATTCATAATCCTTGCCAAAGGTTCCTACCTTCATTTTGTGACTTTCTCAGTGGTAAAGAAGTATATAAATTAATGAGAACATAGAATAACCTTAGCAAGTTGTTAGTCTCCCAAACAGTTGGGTTCTTTCTTTGTAAATTAGCAATAATTTCTACTATTTGGGTTGTAATTATAATTAAGTCAGAGTATATATTCTCACAGGTATTTCTAAATTTCAGAATTCAGTCCAGGCATCAGCTCCTCCAGGAAGTTTTTTCTGACCTATACACTCCAGGGTGTCATAGGTTTCTTAGTTGGCTTAATTTTTCATGGATCTATAGTTTCCCAGTATAATGTGACTGTATTTGTCTTTCTCCCCTACTACACAATGATTCTGTGGACTGCTAGTCATCTTTGCATTCACTCATATTCATCCAGTGTGTGTATTACGGATGTAGTATTTGGCAGGCACAGTGCCAGATGCTGGGAACTAACTGATAAATAAGATGAACACTGCCTCTACCCTTACCAAATTATAGTACCCAGCTAGGTTCAGCACAGAATAGGATAAATGACTCAATTCTTGCATGAATAAAATGGCAATGTTACATAGACTTCTATACAGAAATTATTTATACTCTAGTGTTCACAATTGAAATGAGATTCTGATTCAGTGTCAACTGTAATCTTTTCAGTCTTCAGTGCCATTTGCCTTTAAATTGCTATGTGGTCTTCCTCTTGGTTGTGTTTCCTTATTGTCTAATAATTAAGTCTGACAGAATCCTTTTCCTATGTCAATCATTTTCTATTTCTTTTTCTGACTAATGTCTCTTTACTAATGGGCATTGACCTGTATTGAAAGAATGCCTCAGAAAGTGGCAGGAGAAAAGAAGAAACATCTTTTTCATCTTAAAAGAGAACGAATTTTCTCTGAAGATTCGTGAGTAATAAAAGGAAACTTCATGGGCACTAAGCTCCTAGGTTCTCAAATGTTGCTTGAAAGAAAGTGAACAGTGCTTTACTTTTAAAATTCATTGTAAAAAAGTCAGCTGGTGTATAATTTATTTTTCAAACCTAAAATTTGTGAGCAGAGTGCTATTGATTATTAGCTAGAATAATTTGTATAGCATACAACTTTTTCTGGCAAACTAGGATCCATATGTCTTCCATAGTAATAGGAAGTGTGCATACTTTCAAGCATGGGCTGGAATCATTTCAACTTGGGGTCAGATCTCAAATACAGTTCATACTTAGTAGTAATTCCCTGTATGTTTTTTTCTATTACAAAGTGAAGCTACTACACCCGATTATATAGGAAGTTGAGATTCAGAAATGGGAAGTGACTAGTATAAAGATATACCATTCATTAGCTGTAGTAGTAGGACTTTACCAATAGTGGACCTGTTCTAAATATATTGTGTACTCCAATATTTACTCTGGATCATTTATCCTTCCAATAGGAAAAACAGTTAAAAATAAAATTTAAAAGCAATTTATAATGCAATAATTGACTCTAATGCCTTAAAATTTTAGTCCAGTGACTTGAGGTAGTTTTAATAATCAACTGTGAAATATAGTTCATTGAGTAGATCTCTTTAAGGAGCCTCTCAAACCACTCTGAATAGGTGACCAGAAAGCCTTGCAGGTTGTCCTGGTAAACAATGATCAGCTGTCTAAAAATTAATCAAATTAAGGTTTGAAAGTGAAAAAACAAGCCCTGGTAGGCTCTTTTGAAACTATTTTTGACCTGGTGTTGACAGTGTTTCTTTTCAAGATGAAAGAAGAATCTTTAACTTGAGTTTCATCAGACATTCAGTGCTGCTTAATTTTCAGTGAATCAGTTCCCAAATTAAAGACTTAGAAAATGTGAGTGTGAACAGAAAGGACTGACCACTTACTTATAAGCAGGATTTCAATATATATTTTATCGAATAGTGTGCATTGAATGAGTGACTTGAATGTCAACCTGTAGATTGGCAGTTGGATAAGCAGCAGTGAACAGGTCAAAGTTCCTTCCCTTATTATCTAGGAATAATGATCTAATGAAAATAAAACAAGGTAAGGGATAAAGAATAACTGACTAAATAAGGAAAGGGGAACTATTTTAGAAAAAGTGTATGTATGCAACCTATACAAAGAATTTGGAAGATGAGTTTGACGTGTTCAAAAACAGTGAGTTCAATGTGGTTGGACACAGTGAGCAAGGAAAACGATAAAATAAAGTAAATCTGACTGAAAGAAGGTGGGAGAATTTATGATTTAAAATGTGTTATATGCTTGTACCAACTACCTGTGATAAACAGTAATAAATAATGAAAATGAGGGGGATCTAGAAGGGAAGGAGAAAAGAGAGTAGGGAAGGGAGAGGGGATTAAAAAGATTCAAGATATGTTAAATTCATGTGCCTATTCCCTAAAATGAATATAAACATCATGTACTGCAGACGTGTAGTAATAAAAGCACAACAAAGAATGTAAGGGACAGGCCAGATAATTAGGCCTTCTGGACTACAATATGGAATGTGGCTATTTCTCTAAGCATAGTAGGAAGCTCGGCAAGCTCTGGTTTATCGTACACTACAAGTGGGGCAAGAGTAGCGTAGGAGTCCAGCTTGGAGACTCTTGTGTTCAGTGAGATAAAAAATAATGTCTTAGATTACAGGAGAACAAATGGAGATGGTAAGAAGTTGTTTGAATTGGGATATATAATATTGAGAACAAGACAGTCTAGAAGGAGTGCTGTAATTGAGATGTAGTAATTATGATCATCCAAAATAATAACTAATTTGCTATACATGTTAAATTGTGCTTTTCACATCTCTTTTCAATTAGCGCAGATTAATGGGCTTCATTTTGACTGATTTGTACATTCACATCACATACTTCGATCATTAAAAATGTTATCTCATTTTAATCTTAGGCAGATATTTCTACTCCTGTTTTATAGATGTGTTACCAAAAGTCAGAGATGTTGCATGATTTTCTCAAGGTCATTCACCTTGGGAAAGGTAAGTAGTGGATCTCAATAAGGCACTCATTCTTCTTATCTGTGAATTCTTTGTTTTCTTCACTATATTTTGTGAGCCAAGTAGATATATATATAGAAGAAGAGCAAGGGTAATGATTAAAGACAAAATAAGTGTGTCTGTGTTTGTAACCATCTTTTAGCAAGGTGATAGAAAAAGTTCCTCAACCTCACTTTTAAAATAGTGCAATAATTTCACCTCTTATAGAAGTTTGATAATGCTAGAAATTACCTTAATTCGGAGCCTAGCACAAAGAAAGCTCTCAATAAATATTTGAGGATATAATTATATGTGTTTTGTAAAACAAGGTAATAAATTCACACTCAGTAATTTATGCTATACTGTTCAGCAAGTTACTTTGGCTTTAATAACTTTGAACATATAGCTACGTTAATCACCATTGAATAGCTGAGTATCTTACGAGATTCAGAAATTCATATCTCTTTAATGACTAGGACCATGTTTTATTTGCCTCTTCATCTCTTACTACCTTCCAATCTAATATACAGAAAATGTTGTATATATTGCCTTAAGTACTTAATATTGAATTCATTTGAAGAGGTAGTGTAGGAAGTATATGTGGTATTATTTGAGAGACTCAACCCCCTAATCTCAACACAGATTATTTTTTGATGTTAGACTTTCACTATGGAAAAAGAATCTCAAGTTTGGAAAGTATACTGGCAAGCATAGATTATATTCGCAAAACCTTTCCCTCCAAATGGATAGTCTCCTTTATATTGCCCTGCCTCTTCCTGGTTATCTCCAATTATGGGGAAATACTTTAACAGTCACCTTCTTCCAACTGTGGCTGTTCTGGGAAAGATATAGCTTTCCTATGTTTTTGGGCCTCCAGTTATACAGGAAACTTGAGGAACTATGAATAGTAGCTGCCTGAGTTGCTTCTCCAGAAAGGGTTTATTTTGTCTCTGTTTGTCATTTCAGTGCTGTCATGATTCTCTCCTTTTTGTCAGATTATGGAGTATTATTGTTATTTGGATGAGTTTCTTCTGTCTTCTGTCACTAGTTCCTGTAGTCTTTACTAAAAAACTCTATGCTCTGAATTTCTCATCTTCAGCAGCTGGAACAAACGTGTACTTTAAGATTTAGTTTACTCTCAAGTGATTCTTCCATTCTGGCTGCCTTGAGTGGGTACTGGAATAAAATAGTCTCAAATAATCTTTATGATCCTTACTGAGTTTTAGAAGGTACATGGACTGCTCATGTTCTAATTCAGAAAGCACCAAAAAAGACAAGTTGGAGAGATAGGAAACTTGGATTGTTACCTAGTTTTGCCTTTCATTTATTATATAGACTTGGGTGAAAATCTGATTCCTTATAGGGCTCAATTGATTCCTTTACCTGTTGAATAGAGGGAATTGAATTGAATACAGTGACACCTCAATTCACAAACTCAATTCTTTTTCCACAATTCTGGTTGCAAACTGAATTTTACAAGAACTGAATCAAATTTCTTCATAAGGTTAACATTGAAACTAACCATTGAATTTGACTCAGTTGTTGTTCAACTCAGTTTGTGAGAAGAATTGTGGAAAGAATCAAGTTCATGAAACTAGGTACCACTGTTTTCATTACTCCCTCTCTAATTCTGTGCACAAAGTTTGAAGAATTTTTGAAGCCTTCCTTCCTGCCCTATTAAATAAATTTCTTTATTTGATTGAACACATTCAAGAAGGCTGTAACTTTTTTCATTGTCTCATTTATGGTCAAACTCTGACATAAAAGAAAATGAGAAAATTTTACTGGCAACATATCATTAACTTTATTGCCCTGAAAGTATGAGAAAGATTCTATTTTGTGTATTGTATTGTTTTTCTTGCTGCTAGCTAAAGTTGATTGAAGGAGATGAGGTAGTGTTGAGTGGAGAGGACTAAGACTTTTATTTAAATAGGAAGATTTCTGGAATGATGGCTTTGTCAATTGCTATATCATACCAAAACTTGGTAGCTAGGCAGCTATATTCCAGAGTACATCTGTTGTCTGTGACAGAATGATCATTAAAAAATATATTAGTGACATAATATTTGCCAACTCCTTATTGGAAATTAAATTTTACTTTCCCATTGTTTATGAATTAGGGTTATAACGTTGTTATAGATAATATTTTAAAGGATGCGCCAATAAGTGGTGACACTGTGCAGATTATAGACCTTCATAAAATGTTCTCTTGGTATTTTTAGCCACCAATCATTTGTCTTCCATTCATAAACATTCATTAAGCACTGTCATTTGCCTAGCTTAATTCTGACTGCTGGAGATACAAATCCTAAAATAGAAAGGCTAATTCATCTTAAACTAGAGTTTTCTGGCAGGTACTCATCACATGAGCATCTACTATGTGCTTGCCTACATCAGTGACAGAGATTTTAGAAATGGGTACCACTGATCCTTGAGAGGGTTCCCCTCTGTCTGTAACACCTACACACAGCACAGAAAAGACATTCAGCAAACACTTGGGAAGAGAACGAAGGCACTAATTATCATTCCCTTAGGGATTCCTTACCCTCTTTATTCTGGAATCTGTTCTTTAATATCTAATCAGAGAGCTCATAATCAGATGAGGAAATATGCTTTATGTGAGAAGTGCTAAAATAAGACCATGTGCATAAAAACAGAACACTAGAGAAGAATCCTGTAGGTAGATGAAATTGAAAGTATCTAGAAGGTAGTAGGATAAAAATATAAAGGATAAGAAACATAGAAATACGTAGAAGGTATTAAGAGTGCATATTGTGTCCTCATAGACTACTGAATGCTCATGTAGTTATCGAGTCAGGATGACGAAGGGGTGACAGATGAGAAAATAGCAGGGAAATATCCAGAAACACATAGAATACACAGGGTTCCAAGGAAGCTTGTCCTTGGCCCATTGAGTGATGGGAACAGATTAAAATATTTTTAAGCACAGGAATGATTTATCCTTATTTATTTATTTATTTGTGGCACCAGGGATCGAACTCACAACCTTGCACTTGCCAGGCAGGCACTTAGTCCGCTGAGCTAACTCCAGCCCTCCTTGTTTATTTTTTTACAATTCACTGTGTTATTACTATTACGGATGGATTAGAGTAGGGCAAGGCTAGGTGGGGGCAGGCGTATCAGTTCATTTTGATGAAAGCTGACTAAAACAGAATCAATTGGGATGGATGAAATGGACTAAATCTTGAATTAAAAGTATCATTTAGAAGATATGGGCTGCAGAGAAATCTGAATATGTTTTTAGACTGAAGTACAGAAACAAATGGAGGTCTGTGGTTTGTGTTAGAGAGGGTATTATTAAGTGGAAGGAGGCCTTGGTAGAGACTGGAAAGATTAGACTACATATCATAAAGGGGTTAGTATTGGGAAAAAGAAAACACACAGAAGATTGTGATCCAAAGGTTTGATTCTTGCACACTGATGGACTTCAATAGTTTTTTACTTGGCTGTTCAGCTATTTTTGGTTTCCCTACTTGTGCCTCTGAATTTTTTTTGAAAAAGAAGAAAAAAAAAGAAGAAGAAAAGAAAGAAAGAATACAGCAGTTTTCAGGGTTAAATTTTATATTCACACAAAAATAGTCTTTAAATGTGTGCTGTGTACCAGTCCCCATACTTAACACTGATTGTATAGAAGTGAATCAGTTTCAGTCCCTGATGACCCTCTAGAATATAAAGGAAGTCAGTTGTTTGAATAAGTCAGTAAAGTGTTATAGGTGGTTGAGCAAAAGTTTGGAATAATTACTTCTTGGGTTCAGAGGTAGGGTGGGCAAAAACAAGCTTCATAAAAGGTAGATGTGCTTGAGATGGATTCTGGAAGTGTGGTTGCCTTGATTTTTATTCTTTAAGGCATATTCTAGGCAAAATTCTAAGATGCCCCACCTGCCACGCAAGATTTTCCTCACTTTGAATAATTCCCTCTCCTTGAGTATGGGTGGAATGATGAATAGAATTAAAAATCCCTCCCTGTGATTATGTTTATTTTAGCTTGAGATCTCTGATATCTTGATTTCAACCTTGTGATACTCTGAACTAATAAATAAATGTTTCTTTAAGCTGCTAAATTTGTTGAAATTCATTACACAGTAATAGCAAATCACTACTACAGATGACTTTTTAGCTGAATCTACCCTGTTGAGACTTAGAGAAATATTTTCTAGAAAGCCAATTGAAATCAGATTATTTCTATTATTTCAAAAAGAAATTTCTGAGGTAATTATGATCAGCATAGTTCTGGGTGTGGCTGAAGGAGTTTGCTGAAGACAGAAGATTGATTTACTGAATGTTTCATTCATTCCTTGCAAATTATTACTAAATTGCAACAATTTCCTTATCTATTTCCCCAAAAGATTGACAAGTATTTTTACTTTATTGTGATAACCCAATAAGACTATTACTGTATCAGTCTGTGCTCACTAGAGAAACAGATTTAATATCAGGTATATAAGTAGAAGAATTTACAAAATAGGCTTACATTGATCACCCACAGAGTCAGGTGTGGAAAAGTGCAAAAAGGCTGTTTGTGCAGGACAGCTGAAGGATCTAGTCAAAGCTCAAATGCCTAGAACTCATTGTAGTGTTCCATGTGAGTCCATATCAAGTGGCCAAAGGGTCTTCAATGGAAGGCTGAAGGATCTACACTAGAATCCAGGAGATGAGGTCGAAGGCAAAGGTGAAAACTAGAGTCTTCTGAAGAAACAGAAGTGAGCCTTCCTTCTTATTTCCCTTTTATTCCACTCACGCTACAAGCCTATTGGTTGGTGCCACTCACACCCAGGGAAGGTCTTCAGTCTTTAGTAAATTCCTTCAGCCATGCCCAGAACTATGCTGATCCAATTAGTTGGGCATTTCTTACTCAAATTGACACAACACTTGACTGTCACAGTTACCTCAAAAATTTCTTCTTGAAATAATAGTGATAATCTGAAGATGCTTACTTTACATTTTGTTGCTTTTTGTAGTCCTCCCAAACTCTTTTTGAGTGAATAAATGAATGCCCATCAAACATTTCTGAAAAATTTGAAAGAATTATCATTACATTTTTCTACTATAAGGAGATCTACAACCAGTTGTGCAAGATGATCTGAAATTTTGTTTAGTATTATTCATCTGCACCATTTCCTGTGTTGGACTTTTTTGCACAATGTTTTTTTATTTTTTAAGAGCAGAATATATTTATTGGGAGAAAGAAAGAAAGCTTCGGTCAGAGGGACAGAAGGGGTTCCGAGTGGGTTGCCAGAGACTCTTTCTTTTTTAGGGACTTTTTATAGATTAAAATCATGAGGTGAGATAGGTCCAAGGTGGGGAAGAATGGGAATTCCTAAGGTGGGCATAAGGTGGGACAGAACTATGGTTAACCAATAAAATTAATTGCTCAGGTAAAATTGATTAAGTCCAGGACAAATGGGGAAGCGAGTCTTGTAGATAGCGAGCATATTTAAGGAGCAGTGACTCTTCCCCTAGGGGGTCAAGATAGGTGACTCCTGGCTTCCTCAGGGTGCTAGAGACCTATTTAAAATATCAGTCCTCAGTAAGTGGATGTATTTATTTGATCTGTTGTCTCAGGTTGGCCCACAGTAGGAGGTCTTCGTCTCCTTTACAGTTGCAAGGTATCTGGGTTTTTGCATTGGCTCCTTGGAGGACCTGGCCTTGTCTGACTGCCTATAATAATTCTAACTAACTCAGCTCCCTCTAACATTCCCCCCTCTGAAGAAGTAACTCAAACCACCATGAGGGGTAATGGGCAATGACTGATCTGGTTTCTTCAGGCTGAAAGGGGTCACAGTTGTTGATTGGCAGTCTGAGATATTCTACAGAGGGTCTATCTAATGGTCCTCGACAGATACCAGACAGTTTCATCTTGGGTGGGTGTACAGTTCTAAGTCTGGAGGAGACAAAGCCGAAAGAAACAATTAAGTATGCATGGCCCAAATAATAAAAACAGAATAATTATGAGTATGGTTAGCAAAGATTTCCACCAAGAGGAGTTAGTAATTGTTTCCCATAAGGAGGAAAAGGATAGGGTCCAGGGAATTTTAGAGTCTAACATATCATTAATTTGTCATCTGATATCTTGAATAGCTATTGAGGTATTAGCAGAATGATCAGGAATGTACACACACCATTTGGCTTTTATAATTGCACAAGTACCTCCTGTGTTGTTGGAGTGTCTTAAGATCATCCAAAGTTTGGGGGATTACCTGTCTCATTAACTTTACCTTTTTATTTAGGAGAGAGAGACCAGCTGCAGTGTTAGTAATCCTCTCTTAACTTTAGTGTTAAAGGATATTGCCTTTGATGAGGAAAAATAGTAGAATCTCTGAGATGTGTCTGTACTGAAGCATCTCTTATTGCCCTACCTATTTTACCTTTAGTTGCCCATATTTCAGGATTTATTTTTGTCTCTATGAGAAGACAGCATATTTGACAAGGGTGCATATATATTATAGTATTTAAACATGATAAAATATCTCTCCCTAAGAGGGGAACTGAACTTTCAGGCATAAACAAAAATGAATGTATAAACAGAAAGCCATCCCAGTTACAGCCCAGAGGTTGTGAAAAATAGTGAATTACCTCCTCTCCAGTGACTCCTTTCACTGAGGTATGGTGCCTAGAAGGAAGGCCAGGATTGAAAAGAAGGACCAAGAGACTTGCACCAGTGTCCAGCAATAGGCTGATTTCTTTTCCCCCTATAGTCATGATTACCCGAGGCTCCTCCGTGGAGATGACAGTTTGGCCAGAGGGAGAGAGCAGATAGTGCCCTGGGGCCCTTCACTCCTGCTGGACCAACTGATAGGATGGGTCCAAACTCTGGGGCCTGGGCCTCAGAGGGCAGTCCAACCTTCAGTGGTCACCTTTGCAATCAGGGCATGGTCTAGGGGGCTTCCTATGGCAGTCTCTCTCTGGCCTGGCTTGTGGCAGCGTTAGCAGGTAGGTGTCGTCATCAAACTCTTCTTGGAGCCCCAGGAATCAGACTTAGGGTCTGTTCCTCTTAATGCTGCAACAAAGGCAGCTGTTTTTTCCTGGTCTCTTCATTTTCTCTCTTTGGCTTTCTCCTCATCACAGTTATAAAATACTGAGGAGGCAATTTTTAACATAGTATCAAGTGAACTATCCGGAGAAAAAGCCATCTTTTGTAACTTTTTTCTAATACCGGAAGCTGACTGGGTAATAAATTTATCTTTAAGAATAATTTGTCCCTCTATTGAATCAGGATTTAGGGAAGTGTGTTTTATCAATGCCTCCCATAAGTGATCTAAGAATGCAGAGGGGTGTTCCTCTTTTCCTTATTGAGTAACTGATAATTTAAAATAATTGATTTTGTTGTTATTCTTCTTATACCTTTAAGAACACATGTCTGGAAGTGTCTTCTGACCCAATTACCCACCTGATCGTTAGACCGGTAGGGGTCTTGGGTAGGGACTGCCCGGGAACCAGTGGGAATCATTAGTTCCCCTGGCTGTCTATCTTCTAGCCTTCTAAAATTAACAATATGATATTCATGTCCAAATGCAATACCAGCTTGTAATGCTGCCTATCTCTCACTAGAAGACAATGTCTGATTTAAGAGTAACAGTACATCTTTCCAATCTGGCTCATAAGTCTGAGTAAGTTCTCTAAGGACCTCATAGTACTTGTCAGGATCAGCTGAAAATTTTCTGAGGTCTAATTTGATCCGTTTTAAGTCCCTGAGAGAAAAAGGTACATGAATTCTGGAAGTCCCAGACTTTCCATGTACTTCGTGTAAAGAATATTGTTCTTGAGGAGCTTGCATAAACTCAGCTAAGGATGGGTGTATCCTTGCAGAGGCCTGGATTACAGCTGGTCTAGAAGCCTCATCCTTAACTAGAAGGGCAAGTAGGGGAGACCATAGGTTCAGTAATGATGGGTGCAGATTTGACTGAGGCTGTCTTGTCCTCAGGTCCCAAAGTTTGGGAGGAGCAATTTCAGCCTCGGGGTAGTAAATGCCTTAAGGGCCTGAGATGCTGAGTCTTCCTGTGACTCACATTTACATTTAGAATATAAATAAGGAGTATTTCTCAATGCAAAGAAAGTCTGAGCATAAAACAATTCTGACCATTTCCCATCCTTTTTACAGTATGCCTCCAGTTGTAAAATAGCATCATAATTAATACTTCCCTCTGCATTCTATTTTTGCTCTGGGGGGTAGGTAGGCCACACACGCGTGCAGAGAAATATCAATTGGCTCTTTTTCAACCTGGAAGGGGTGAACATCTTCCAGTGCTTAAGAATGCATTCCAAAGGAGTAAGGGGCTTTGGCATTGAGTTACCCATGTCTGCAAGGTAAAAAGCAACATGTAAGGCTATGAAACATTTTTTGTACTAGGAATCAATCTCAGGAACCTTCGCTGGGCTATTGAGCTATCTATGTAAAATAGGAGACAATAAAGGGGTCCCTTTCTATTCCTATTTGATAATACCCTCAAGGCGTCCCTTGGGTTGACCCTGCTCCATGGCAGGTGGATGCCCCTGGAGAGTAGAAGATAAATGCAACCAGCCTATCCACCCTCAAACTGGCCTGCAATCTTATCTTCCCTGATAGCTCATGAACTTTGTTTCCATATGACATTTATAAGTTATTGTGACAGGTATGTTTAAAGAAGAAAGCATAACTTTGTAATAAACTACTGCTTTTGTTTATTGGAAGAGGACCTATGTGAAAAGATGAGTTGGTAATTAGAGGATTTCTCTGGCTGTGCTGTGAAGGACATCACCTCTGGGGATAGATAAGGCAACAAATGACTTGAGGAATTCCAGCCCTGGGCCCTAGGGCAAAGAAACCTCCAAGACAGTTGTGTTATCAATCTAACCACTTGGGCAATCCTTCCTAGCAGCAGGACATGGTTATGCTTAAATTTCTGTACCTTTGAAGCTCACAGGTTACACTTATTTTTAATCTAGCAATCGCATTTTATAAATTAATAAAGGCATATCACTCTTCTAGGCACACAGAAAAGAAAAGGCTGTTCACTCTTAATTAACGTATGTAAGGCACAAATGTAAATCATTTCCCTGCTAGCTGCTGTGAAATGTAAATAGCGGTTGCAAGCTGACTAAACTTAATCTCTGAGGGGAGGGGTACTCTAAGTAATCTAAAAATACACTGAAAAGCTTCGGGAGTGTTCCCAGTCTACTAGCAGAGAAATAAGTATGATAGATAAGTGGAGGTTTTCTGTGGTCACCAGCCAATGTCTACTGAAGAAACTTTTGAGGGACCAGAGAGTCACCCTGCCCAGGACCCTCAGCTGTTCTCAGTTTTCATTGACTCAGATAATCAAAGATCACCCTCCAGAAAGGAATCCAGCTGTCTATCTGTTCAACATTCTGTTGATTTCATTGGCCACTGGCTTCGATGAGGATTCACCGAAGAGATGCTGGGGAAACCTTTCCTCTGCTTTGAAGGGTGGCAGTTGCTCTAAGAGCAATTATTAGCTGGCAGAGTGACCACCGTTTGTCAAGGTTCTATATGGGATAGTTAAAAGCCTGTGCAAGATCGTTACCTCGTGTTCTATATATTTATAATGAAAGTTTTAAAGTCCACAACTTGGAAGGTTGGAGAACCTCCTTAATCTAAATGTGTTTAAGTCCCATAAGTGTGCTCTTTTTGGAAATAGCTCCTTTTGGAGGTTCTTTCCACTGTGTCTCAGGTTCAATCTGCACAAGAGACTGTGCCCAGAACACTAGGCCGGGGCATGGCTTTCATGTGTGTTCTCCAGGACGGGCAGAATTTCGATGTCTCATCTGACCAACAGACAGGGTATGTGTCCCTTGTCTAAGATGACTTCCCTGTCTTTGGCATTAGCAAATGCTCATTTCCTATGGGCTTGACTTTGGAGGAAAAGGTAGGAACAGTCTAGAGTTCTTTCTGATTTTACATGCCTCTATAAGGAAAGTACAAAGTGAGGGAAATGATTAGAAGTAGAGTCAAAGAATGGAAACTGAAGCAGAACAGGCTTGACATTTCCTCTAGAGTGTAGAGGAGGATCAGAACCAGTCTGTCTCAGTGAAACCTCGCCTACAAGTCTTAGAGACTGGTCACCAGCCTAATGCCATTTGAATGGTGGAAGGAGTTTCGGTTTTATTGTAGGCATGTATATTTTTTAAGTCTGGGCTAGATTTTTTTTAAGAAGTACCATTTTACAGAAGTTTGTATTAAAGTCTACTAAGGGTTCTCTATAGCGCTATTGTCTAAATATCATCAAGCAAGGAGTACCAGTAAATTTAACCACTAATATAAAAGCAACATGTACAAGAACAAAATAATAAAAATGTCCCATTTAAGAAATATCATAACCTTCCCATGTTTTAACTTAGATTTATCATTATTTTAGCAAAACTATATTAAGAGACAAGGCAATTAAAAACAATAGGCAAAAGCAGATCACAAGCAATTATCACAAGTAATTATAAGCAACTGGCAGAGACAAACCAAAATTTGAAGCATAAAAATTATTTGTTACCTAAACGAGTCCCAGTCCAGAGTCTATGAAACAAAAAGCCAACTCTTAACCTCCATCCAGTGATCTCGGTGCAAGACCTCCAAGTGATATAGAGGAATGAAACTTCCAACCCGCTATGCCTGGTACGAGTTCGTGTTCTCTAAAATCGAAGAATGAACTTTAGGAACAACAGAGGTTAAGAGCAGAATATGTTTATTGGGAGAAAGAAAGCTTCTGTCAGAGGGACAGAAGGGGTCCCGAGTGGGTTGCCCCACAATCTTTAATTACTAGTAATCCTAGGGGTTCTGCTCTGGATCTTTTGCTCTCACTTTTTCTTTTTTCTAAATGTGGTGATCTCATGTCATGACTTTGAAGAGTAATAATTGGTGACTTTCAGACTTCTGCCTCTAGTTCATATTAGTCATTGAGTAGAGCCAGGATATAAAAAGAGATCTTAGATTTTTCTACACTAGCCTATTTTTCCTTGATTGTTCTTTCAAAGAAATGAAAATTGACAAGGTTTTTTTCTTAGTCACTTCTAGTTCTGGAACACAGTACCCAACTACCACAATTTAAGGGAAGAGAAACTTACTTTGGTTCAAAGTTTGTAGAGGTTTCAGCCCATAGTCCTCTGGCTACAAGGGAGGATGGCATGACAGAGGGGCATAACAAGGGAGATGCTGCTTGAGACATGGTAGCAGGGAAGCAGACAGAATCAAATGAGGAGCCCCAGTGACCTGCCTCTTGAGAGACCAGACCGTAACTGCTAACAGCGTGTCAGCTATAATACTCATAAAGCAATTCTCCAGTCATACTCCAGTCTCATCTCAACTATTCAGCGTTGGTCTTTTGTAACCCATTCTAAGAGTCCAAATCTGAAAATCCTTTCCTATAATGCTTTTGGGGATACCTAGATATAAAATATGTCTTAGTTACTTTTCTCTCATTGCTGGGACTAAACACTCAATATCCAAAGTTAAAGAGGGAAAGGTTTATTTAGCTCACAGTTTGTGGAGGTCTCAGTCCATAATCAGCTGGCTCCAAAGGAGGGAGGCTTGGCAGAGGAGCAGGAGTTTATGGCAGCTTGGGCAGAAGAAGACAGCAAAAGCAACAAGAGCAAAAGGGGAGAGAGAGGTCTTTTCCTTATATTGTATGCAGGTTTCCTGCCCTAGGACAGGTGCAGCACTGACACCCCAATCCCAGCCCTAGACAATGAATCAATCACAGTCTCTAGATTCAGCCACCTCTGAAAAGCCCAACCTCTGTGACCACATGAAGCTTTGGGTGAACATCTAGACACAAATCATAACAAGTTTCTATCCAAGAGGAAGAAGCATATTCTCATATCAAATATTTTAAATCTGAAAGTGAAGACATTAATGGGAGATGATTTCTCCAGGAAATATTTCCGTATATTGACAGATCTACTTGGTGCCCAGATAAAGTGGCCTGTGTCTTTGAAGTGGATTGCTTTTGCCCTCGATTACTGAAGTAAAATTTCAGATTTGGACTCTTAGAATGGGTTACAAAAGACCAATGCTGAATAGTTGAGATGAGACTGGAGTATGATTAATGCAGCTGAAATTGTCTACAAGAATTCAAAGGTTATAAATTCCAGAGAGTGAGACAGACAGACACAGACAGACCAACAGACAGAGACTGACGGACTGAGACTCTGGGAATGAATAGGTGAAGTCAAATCCAGAAATTTAAAAAATACATGTTAATTTTTCAAGGAAAACCTTTTTGTGGTAGGCAATTCCTTCTAAAGTTAATGATCACCTTCGGAAAGGTTCTTTGAGGATCACACACTGTCAGTTGCCTGACCCCTGGATGACAGTTATTTCCCATAATGTTGCATCACATCTGTACCAGAAATTATGGGTAACTTCTACCTTCTCTACCCCATCTACAGCCCCTGAAATAATATGTGGATATCTTCGATATGGAAACATGTGGTTCAGTTTCTATGAGAAAATACACCTTTAAAGATTGCACATTTTAAACTTCCTGTAATTAGTACTGATTAATTATTTTTAATCAAATAATTTTCTCCATGTTAAATGACAAAATTAATCTCTAATTTCTCTATGGCTACTTAATCTGTATCAAAAACTCTTACTTAGTTATAAATGTCTTCTATTTAAGTGTCCTCACATAACACAGTACAATACTTGATGGACTGGGACTTGGAGGCAAGCAGGCATAGATTTGAATGGAGCCTTCTGATTTTAGCATCTTATTTCTTCAATCTGTGCCTCAGTCTTGTCATCTGAATACAGAGAATGTATACCATCAGATTTATAGTAAGTATTGAATTATATATATATATATATATATATATATATATATATATCACATTTAATATAGTAACTTACCTTCAAAAAACTCAATATATTAATTTTAATTTTTTTTTTTTTGGCACCAGGGATTGAACTCATGACGTTGTACTCACTTGACAGGCAGGTGCTTAGGCCGCTGAGCTAAGTCCCCAGCCCTAATTTTAAATGATTTTATAAATACTATTTTTCACATCATTTTCTATGGTATTTATCAATTTTATATACTTTATATTAACACACATATGGGAAAGCTGAGGCTAGAGAATCACCAGGTTAACATCCCACCTGGGTAACTTAGCAAGACTTTATCTCAATATAAAAGAAAAGAGGTTGGGGATGCAGCTCAGGGGTGAGTACCATTGGGTTTTGATCCCTAGTACTGCAAAACAAACAAAAACAACACAAAACTCCTCCAAACCCTATTTAAGTCTTAAATAATATTTCTATCCCTTAATTATTAACTATATATTTAAAATTACCTTAAGTCCCTGCCTCTCTTAAATATTTTTCATCTCCAAATGCAGTAACTAAATCTTAAATAGCATCTCTCTTAATTGTCCCACCTAAATCTTAAATATGCCCAAGTACCTACTTCAGTTTAAATAATCTTTTTCACAAATCTCATTTGTGGAGGGCACCTGCTGTTTTAGTTTGTCAGTATTCTTTACTCCTTTATGATATTGATATCTTCTTACCTTAGAGGAATGGTCCTTCCCTCATACCTTTTGGTTCTAATGAGATTTTCAATTGAATATACCACCCTTCTAATCACACAGTTTGCCATTTGACCCTGGCCTGACCCATGCTGGAGTAGTAAGATTCACCCGCTGAAACATTTCATGCTGAATCTAGGAAAGTTCTATGTCTTGCAGTACACGCACTAAAGGATGGGACCCTGCTGGCAGTTGTGTCACCAAAATGAAAGAATGGGGCTAACATAAACACAGGACGTAAAATGAAAGGGAAGAAGAGGGGTTTTTTTAGTATTGAAAAAAGGTAAAACAAAATTTCATATTATGGTAGGAGAGAAACAATAGTTAATACCTTGCATATTATTATCTTTAAAGTAGTTACCAGAAAGGAGTATTGAGGGCATCCATTGATCCATTTCCTTGATCCATTTGCTGAGTTTCTTCTGTTTATGTGAGCCAATAATTGATATTTTTAAATTTTTATTTTTGTTAGTACATGTTTGCAGGACACAATGACCACATTTGTCATGGGGGACTGGAACATCTTAATTCTTTTTCACTTCCTCCCCATCTCTTGGTTCCCTTTCCTTTTGCAAAAGAAGGCGTTCTGAGCCGGGCCTGGTGGTGCACGCCTGTAATCCCTGCACTTGGGAAGCTGAGACAGGAAGATCATTGTGAGTTCGAGGCCAACCTGGTCTACAAAGTGAGCTCAAGGCCAGCCTGAACACATAGTGAGACCCTGTCTCAAAAAGGCAAGATCTGGGGGTTTAGCTCATCAGTGTAAATGCCTGCCTGGCAAGTGTAAAGTTATGAGTTTGATACCCAGTGCCGGGTGGGGGGAGGTGTTCTGTCATATATAACTGAGAGAGTTCTCATTAAATAATTTATTAATTTTAAAGATACTATCTAAACTTTTATTTATTTATTTGAGATTTTAAAAATTTTATTAGTACATGTTTCCATGAAGCTTGTGTTGACCTCAGGGAATAGGTACATGTACATAATCTATCTCAATTCTTTCCCCTCCCCACACACTTCCCTCCCTTCAACTCTAATTCCCCTTTCCCCATTTTCATTATTCTTGTTATTGTTGTATTTTGTTTTTGTTTACAGCATACAATGTTTACATTCCTTGTGGGTATTTGGTACATGTACATGAACATGACACATCATTTAGGTCTAAGTTTTTTCTTTCTGTACCTAGCTTTCAAGATACCCTCATATCTTAGTCATTTCACACTGTTATGATAAAATGCTATAATCTGGATAGATTATAAAAAATAGACATTTATTTCTCACAGTTCTGGAGGCTGAGAAGTCCAAGATCTACCTGTTGGAAGACTTGGTGTCCATTTCTGGTTCATAGATGGTGACTTTTCACTCTGTTCTCAGATGGTAGAAGAAAAGACAGGGTTTTTTTGGCATTCTTTTCAATAATCTCTACCCCATGACCAACCTAGTCTTAAAGACCTCACCTATTATCTTTAGAGCTAAGATTTCAATATATAAAAGTTGTGGGAGACACAAACATTCAAGCCATAATATTTTAAAAGAGTATGCTGATGGTGAAGATTACTATGAATTAATAGTGATTTGAAATAGAGCATATTTTTAAAAATCTTTAATTTATGTCAGTTAAATGAATAGAATCAGAACATTGTTTTAGAGTTCTAGTCTCCAGGTGCCGTCGTATTTAAGGGAGATGGATGCAACTGTTTCCCATAGTTGGAGTAAAATGTAGCACTACTTGAAAAGTTTTTGTATTAATTAATAGTTTTAGGGCCGGGGATATAGCCCAGTAGCATAGTGCCTGCCAGGCAAGCACAACGTCTTGAGTCTGATTCCAAGTACCAAAAAAAAAAAAAAAGAAGGTTAATTAATAGTTTTTTGCCCAAAGGAAATTCATACAAGCCAGAATGTCACCTAGCCTGTATTGCAGGACCAGCTTGACTTCACATTTACTGTGGGGTCTTAGACAAGTCCTTTCTTATCTGTATCTTCAGTTTCTCTTTTTAGAAAATGAAGTGGGAGGAATTGAATTATTTTTTCAACCTTTCATTTTCTATGTTTTTGAAGGCCAGACTGATTCCTAGGCAGAAAAAGTAAAGATACCAATAGTATTGCCTGGCAGAGTATGCATTGGCAGATTGGGCACTGACACAATGAAATATTAAAATGTAGTACAGATAAAAATATATTTGAAGAATATTGTTTCATAAGATTGTTTTACATTTTAAAATCTATGTAAATTAACTTATATCATTTAAAAATTTAACCATATCCCAGTTTACTAGAGGACAAAGCTTACTCAAAAGGAAGTGTGATAATAGGAGACAGCTCTTTTACAAATGGAAAAGGAACTAAGAGATGGAGGGAAGTGGCAGGAAGGAAAGAGCAAGGGGAGAGAAAGGATGTGAAAAAGGAATTAAGATATGTTATGTGCATGTACCAACTTCCCACAAAGAATGTAATCATTATGTACTGTAAACATGCACTAATAAAAATAAAATTGGAAGACATTTTAAAAAGATTATATACAATATATATTAAAAGGGTGACTATATTTCATTTTACTCCATCTAGAACTTGTGACTATTTCATAACACCCTCCCAAAAATTACTCATTTGTAGATACCTACATGTATTTATATGTGACATTTTCTTTCTTTTCTTTTTTTTGCGGCACTGGGGATTGAGCTCATGACCTTGCACTTGCCAGGCAGGCACTTAGGCCACTGAGCTAAATCCCCAGCCCTAATATGTAACATTTTCTACTCAGATAATCTTCACACTTTCAACCACCAACATCTCTTCCTTCTAATATTGTCTTTCATATTACAATGTAATTTTTGTTAACATGCATGGTTTCCCACTAATTGATGTACTCATTGAGGGTATGATTATGTCTGATTTCTTTATCTCTCAAACTCACCTCAAAGTGGAGCAAAGAGTTATCTGTTCAGTATCTATGAGTTAAACGGGCTAATTTTAATTTTGTATAAGCCTCTTATCCACTATTGGGTCTCCCATAATTATTGTCAAATGCGACTCAGCTGGGAAAGGTCATATTAATTAATGGTTCTTTACTCATGGGCAGTTCATACTCTTTACCCTGACATTGCAGGCTCTTTTTTATTTTGTGGAAAAAAAGGTAAAAAAAAAATTTATAACAATAATAGAATAGCAACAGTAAATACTTCACATATTGTTATCTTTAAAAGTAGTTGCTCAGGGTACAAGATATGGGCTTAAAAATTTCTCTAATCAATATTAGCACAAATCTTTTGTTTTTAATGAACTAAGAGACACTAACAGTATAGTTGACTTGCATTTTTACCCTTTTCCCTACTGTCCTTTCCCCCATACAATATAGTACTACTCAGCCATAAAGAAGGATAAATTTGAGACTTTCGTAAGTAAATGGATGCAACTTGAGACCATAGGCATAAGTGAAATAAGTCAGACTCACCTGTGTAAACATTGTATTGTCTCCCTGGTGTGAGAAACTGAAAGACTAAATAAGCTCTAAAATGTACAATAGATATTGTGAAATAGGCAGAAACTATTCAAAAGGAAGCAGACTCTTTTTAATAACTCTTTGGATTATTTATGTAGCATCATTTTTGCTAACTTTGTCCTTTGTTACATGTCTAGGTTTACTTAAAATACATTTGTTAAGTGTTTACTCTGTTATAACTTATATTAGGCATTAAGAACACAAATAAGATAACTGTTTACTACTAAAAGGAGCTCAGAGTGTTCTTAACTCTCCTGAAAACACCATATTTCTATTTTCAAACCTCTTTAGACTCTATTTCCACTGTCTAGGACAGTTTTCCATTTTTTGTATTTTTTATTTTAAAAACAAACAAAAAGGATAAAAACAGTACAGAATTTCAAAAAAATAGGAAATTAACACTAGTTAATATATTGCATATTGTTACTGTGATAGTAGTTGTTCAGATTATAAGATTTAGGCATAAAAAATGATCAATCAGACAATGAAAACACAACTGTTCTTTTTGATGAACAGAAATTAGTACTATAGTTATCTATCTTGTATATATTTATGTACATATTTATATATGTATACATATATGTATATATATATAAAATCTTTTCCCTTTTTCTTTTCTCCTTTTCCCTATCCCTGTTGTTCTTTCCTTTGGATCACTTTCTTTTCCTTTCATTTTTACAATATCTATTGTACATTTTGGATCTTATTTACTCTTTTATTTTTACACTAGGGAGACAATATGATATTTACACATGTGAGTCTGATGTAATTCACTCATGAGTATTGTCTCTAGTTGCATCCATTTACTTATAAAAGCCTTAAGTTTATCCTTCTGTATAACTGAGAAATACTCCATTGTATTAAAATACCACATTTTTTTATTCATTTCATGGTTCATGGGCATTTGGGTTGTTTCCAAGATCTGGCTATTATTCTAAATTGTGTAACTGTAAACATGGGTGCACATATGTTGCTGTGGTATGATGTTTTCAATTCTTCTGAGAAAATACCCAGAAGAGGAATAGCTGGGTCTAATCCTATTTTGTATCAGTCAGGGTTTACTAGAGAAACAGATATATTACAAGATAGCAACTGTATAAGAAATTACAAGATTGGCTTACAATGGTCAGCCACAAAGTTGAAGGAGGGAGCATGCAGAG
>RJWT010012302.1:0-22567 GCA_004365215.1 Cuniculus paca
CATTCTTTTCATCTGTGCAACTAGTTGTGGAATGGGCAGGCAGAAGAGCCTCGGTAAATATTGATTAAATGAACAAATATGTCACCTTAGCCGAGCTGTCCCTCTTCTTCATTCTTTATCCTCACCAACTGGTCCATTAAAGCAGACAGAGTTAGAGGGAGTCTGGAGCCCTGTCCCGCAGGTCTGTGCTATCCGATGTCCCCTGCCCCAGGGCCCTGGCTTACCAAGATACCTACAGGTGAGTCCTCCATTGCATCATCAAGCCATGTGATTCACCAGCCCTGTTTTGCCTGCAAGAAAAAAAAAAAGAAAAAAGAAAAAAAAAAAAGCTGCAGATGGCCCAAGGGACTGAAACTGGGATTGGAACCTGGACTTTCCAAGCCTGCAAAACTCCTTTCTCCTCCCCCTCCCCTCCCGAAGGATGGCAGCAGCCACGCTTGTCACTGTCGGAGATTGCATTGGCCACAGGAGATATGGATGATTTTTCCATTTGGTCCTGATGTTTATTTCATGCCCATCAATATCAGCCCGTATTAGGACAGATGAGGTGGTTATTTACAGGCTGTGCATTTTCACACTTGGTAATTATAAACCCTTCCCCTGTTCGGTCAGAGTCGTGGAGCTCCATTTTGGCAATTAGCAGTTTAGTATTTGTTTAATGGGAATGCAAGAGAGTGTTACGGCACATCAGTGCTCCCCTAATGATTTGCCTCTCTCCTCTGGAGCTGGCAGGTTTGGGCCTTTTTCACGGTAGGTGAGGCCTGATGGGGAGAGGCTGAAGAGGGGAGGAAAGGCACATTAGGCAGCCTGCCTGCCACTCCCTTCCCCCAGAGCACACTTGCATGCACACAGGCACACTCACAACCAGTGCTGCAGACGGGCCTGGATTTCCAGAGCACAGCAGCCGGCACTTGAAGGAGCAGCACACAAGAGGCTGTTAGGCCAGATGCCATTTCCATGTGACAGCTGTCAGCCTGCCGGATCCAACTGCTTCTCCTCGCACAGCTCATGCCCTGCCTCTCTTCGTGTCCCTCTCCTACCACCTCCCTCCTTTCGCCGCCTCCTCTGCGAGTCCCCACTGAGATAACTGCAAAGAGAGCCTCCTGCCTGATGTTCCCAGGGCGGTGCTGAGCCCAGGGCTTTGTCTGCGCAGCTGACACGGAGCCCCAGCACACCGTACCTCGAATGGGCAGACTTGCTTTCCCTTCTTAAAGTTAGGACCTCCTAGATCTGCTCCCTCCAAGGCATGTTGATCCTCCTAGTGAATGGCCCATGGTGTGGCCCATTTGCAGTGAGGAAACACACAGTATTGGCTGTGGCTCCTAGCATGTGCATGTGTGTGTGTGCGTGTCTTTGCAAGAGTGGAGCAGTGAGTTGGGGCCAGCATCTTTTATAACGAGTGTATTCTGAATACTAGGCACCCCCAACTACCATCTAAGCCATCCTCTAAACCCCGGGACAGGAGACACACTGGGAATTCTTAGTACTCCCTGAGCAACATAGACTTCTGAGAGCTGAGCCCTGGACTGACTTCTAGGGACCCCCTACCAGTGTGAGCTCTGCTGCCAGTTTAGTCTGTGACCACAGAGGTCATTGCATTTAGAATCTGCCCATCTAACAGAAAGAGACAACTACATCTTCCAGTTGCTATACCTCTGCAAACATTCACTCTCTTCCAAGCCAAGCAGGGCAGTATATACTATCTCACTGATTAATCACATCTCTCTAACTTTTTGGTACGATTTGAAAGCAGCATTTGTTGGTTCAGCCAGCAGACATTTGTACTGTGCAGGGTCCTAGGGATTTAAAACAACACAATTCAGGGAGACCAACCCCCGTATTGAAATCCTGGCTTCACCATTTATTACATGTGTGATCCCAGGCAAGTCATTTAATCTCAACGAGCCACAATTTCCTCACCTATAAAATGGGTATGATAATATCTACCCCAGAGCTACTGCGAGAATTAAATGAGCTTTGCAAATTGCCTATTAAGCGCCAGTAAATGTAGCTATTACAACCACCGCTGTAGTGGGGGTGTATACATTTCTTAACTCAGAGTCAGATAAGTACTTGCACAGTCAGGATGTCTGAGCAGGAGGTGTTGCTGTAAGCAGGGTAAAAGGCCTAAATCTCTAGGCTAGAGCTGGCTGCACACTCAGCATCCTGAAGTCCCCAAGGGCAGGTGTCTCTTTGTTAGGCTATAGCTATTGTCGGATAAACACTGAAGTTTGGTTTTAATCACGTTGAATGGGGAAAATGGAAAGGCCCCACAAGAATGGAGAAAGTAGAAGTAGGTGGGGGAAAGGCCTGACCAAAACAGATCTTACTAATGTGATAGAATCTTCTGGCCATAGGAAGGCTTAGGAGCCTTCTGTGAAGAGTTTAGGAAAAGTACTTGATGCCCCTGAACTGAATACTAAAAAAGTAGTTAAAGTAGATTTTGGACTGAGGGTGTACCCCGGTTAGTAGAGTACTTGCCCACTGTGTACAGGGCTCTGGATTCCCCCCTCAGCACTGCGGGCTTGGGGGGATCTTACGTTATGCACATTTTACCACAACATAAAGAATTTAGGAGAATGGCCGGGGATGTAGCTCAGTGGCACAGCACCTGCCTGACAAGCACGAGGTCATGAGCGGGGTCCCCGATTATTCAGTTAAGGCATGGATATGAATTAAAGGAGCTGCAGGTTGGGAGTGAAGGAAGGGGCAGTGCCTGGAGGCTGGCAGGGTGACTTGGGCTCAGAAGATCAGCATCTGAGGACTGGACCCAGCCTCCGCCATCTGAGACCAACACTGGGGAAACTAAGGCTCAGAGAATTGGTCATAATCCCTGTCTCATGGCACCATTGTAAAGACCAAAGCTGTGATGATCTCCATGGAGATATTGATGGTGTCGGGAAAAGAAACATTGGTTTTGTTAGGCTATCTTAAAGTTGTTCTGGGTTCAGTTGTTGGCCTTCCTGAGCTATTTCCAGGATAGATCTCTAGCTTTCTTGTTCTGAGACCAGGACAAGGTCCCAAGAGTCCCAAGAAAGTAGCGTGTGACAAGGAACCCACCTTATCCTCATTTCTAGCAGGGAACAAGCATCCCACCTTTTTTGGAGACAAGGTCTTCCTAAGTTCCCCAGGTGGCCTTGAACTCTCAATCCTCCTGTCTCAGCCTCTCATGGTGCTGGGATAACAGGTGTGTGTCCTCATGCCCGGCTCCCCCTCTGATTCTGAGCCCATGTGCACACATACATGCTGGGAGCTCCAGGAGGCTTGCAGAGTGCTGATTTAACTGCCCGGGGGTGACCTCAGCAGCTGGCATTTCAGCGGCTCTCCAGGTGATTCTGGTGAGCAGTCAAGGTTAAAAGGCACTGGTCTAGATTTCAGCATAAACTAATGGGATTTTCCAGCCTCTCCCAACCCCCTTCAATATTTCCTTTTGGGCATTGATTAAAGATAGACCAACCCCACCTTTTGCACAGACGAGTCACCATTCCTGAACTCTCCAGCAGGAGCTGACTTTTCTGTTTTCAGGCTGCTGGGGGGAGACGTGGCCAGCAGCGCCTTCCCCTGTTCTGAAATCCTGTGAGGCCTTGGCCATTGTCACTTCTCAGGCTCTGGCACCTGTGCCGTGGGCAGTCCCGCTGCATCAAGCAGGTCTCTGTTCTCTGGCTTCTTTGCTTCAAGTTTCTGGAGCATAAGGCCTGTGAGCCTGCCACACTGAAACATCATGGTCCTGCATTTGAGGGTGTTTATTTAAACTAACACTTGAAGGGTTTGAGTGGGAGCAGGAAGAGAAATTCAAAGGCATTTGTTATGGGGGAGTTGGAAGGGCCCTGTTTCTCTTCTTCCCTTTCCCCTCGCTGCCTGTGTTTGGCCAGATGATTTAAGGACCATTTGAAGTACCATTTCCTGCTTTGTTCTTGATATGTGTGGTGTGTGGGGGTGTGTGTTTGTGTCCCAGGAGGAGTAGGAAGTTTCTTAAGGCATGTGTTGACCACAGCAAAGCTCCGGAACAGCCTCACAGAACAGAGTCTGCAAAGGACAGTGGGAAATTTGATGTTTCCAAATGTTGTCCCACCAGCCTCTGAGGCCCAGTTTTGCATTCCAGGCAGAGTCCTCACATGTGGATCTTAGGGACCATGCCATATAATCCTTCCTTTGAGAGACCTCCCCAAAGGACAGAGAAGGAAGGTGCCATGTCCTCCAGGAAATGCAGGTGGAACCGAGGCTGGAACCTGGATCCTCCCCCAGCTTTTGTTCCACATTGCCAGCCTTGCTCCCAGCTCCCAGCACCTGCTGAGTCACTACCAGCAGCTCTTTTCTCTCTGTCACTTGGGAACAGTTTTTGTGTCCTCAGATCAGTTTACCTTCAGTCCTCTGCTCTGCATTTGGAGCTAAACCTGCAGAACCCTGTGCAGAAGAGGCAGTGGTCTGGGGACAGCTCTGGGGCTGACCCACTGGACAAATAGAAGTATTGACCTCCCTGTATTAGGAGCATCTTTGCATTTGACTTTAAAGGGCAGGCTACAGTCTCACCTCTGGACATGGTCAACACCATGTCGCTACTTCCACAGTCACCCAGCAAGAATGTCTGGTTCACAAGAATAAGCCTTTGACTCATTCAAAAGACGGTTCATACATTCATTAAATGAATTAAGGTTGGAGAGGCATCACCCACTGGTGGTAATTACAGCTGATTTTTCATGGTACTTATTCAGCCAGGACCATGTTGGTTCTCTTGACAAATCTAGGCTCTTGATGGTCTCCATTGTGGCTGCTGGGTTGAGATTTAGAAGAGGTCCCTTCACATCCAGGGTCCTCTTTGGTCCATTCTGTTTTTAATGTGTTGCATTTAGAATGTGGCACCCGATCGTTTACTGTTAAGCCTGCACTCAGCACTTTCCTTTCCTCCGCTTCTTTTCTTACCTGCATTTACCTCTCTAGTATTTTTCAAGACTGTATATCTTTTAAACAAGCCTTTTTTAAAAAAAATTAAGAAACAGGGCCATATATGCATTACCACAGGAATGCCATGTAACAAACCGTGGGACCTCAGTGGTAGACAGTAACTGTTTCTATGTCACATGTCTAGAGTCTGCTGGTCCTGCTGATCTTGGCTGACTTCACTTGCATGTTTTGGGGGTGACTAGCTGTGGCTTATCTGGGCTGGCCTCAGCTGGGGAAATGAGAGGACTTGGTCCTGCCCCAAGTGTCCCTCGCCCTTCGGTCAGCCAGCCCAGATGTACCCTTCTGATGGTGGTGGCAGGGGTCTAAGAGATCGGGCAGAAACATGCAGATGCCTTCGAGGCCAGGCTCTGAACAAACATACCATTCTCTCCACTCATTTTATTGGCCACTGAAAGTCAGGTCCAGACTCAAGGGATAAGGAGACAGACTGTACTGCAAAATGACAGGGTAAAGGGTGTGGAAGGATTAACTTGATCAGTCTACCATAGGCCTCGGTGTAACTTGCCTCTTCTTTATACATAGGCCAGTGCTTTGCAAGTAGAGCGTGCCTAATAAACATAGGTTACATAAAAGTAAATAAAGTTGCCATTAGCGAGCTGTTCTAATCAAGATTGTGCGGGCTGCATGATGTAGACATTAGCAAGCGTTTTATCTGTGAGAAGGGAAGTTTATGTCTTCCAAGTAAAACTTGAGTTTTTCTTGCATTGTGTGCAATGATAGTTTGGTTGCCGCTAAGAAATCCCTTTTCTTGTTATCTTCATTACCATCGGTCCCACTGCCATTGTTGTGGGGGTGTTAGAATGTAAGTGTCCAAGAGATGGGGAACAAAGAGAGAGGCAGCTGCTGTGATGCCAAAATGTGCATCCTTTAGAAGAAAGGTTGTGTCCCATGTGTTGAACACCAAGTGTGTTAGAGGAAGAAGCAATCTCTGGCCAGTGTCTTTAACCTTTGCCTTTGCTTGTAACTCCTAGAAGAGCCCTCTGAAAGAGGGGGCCACAGGCCACAGCTGCATTAGCAGCACCCAGGGGTTAGACAAGTAAATACTGTGATGTGGATGATGTTTGAGAATCCCTGCCCCAGCACAAGTGATCCCAGAGACTAGCACTAGCAGCGTTGTTCCTCTTTTCTGGACTCTCCCACACTGTTGAGGATGCTACAGCACAGGCTGAACCTTGCAGTAGACCCAGAATCATGCTCAGAAGCTTCTGGTGTCAGGACAAAGACCTGGCATCCCATTCCCAACCACTTCATCTAAAAGTTACTTGACCTTGCTTTCTGGTTCACTAAGACACACTAAGGATGCCAAGGCCCATTGTACACTTGCCTCTGGTTATGACAAGGCACATCTCAAGGTGGGAATAATCCTGTTTATTTACCAGAAGCAGACCAGGTTTGTGCCAGGGCAAGGCACAAAGCCAGCTCAGATCCAGACACCTCCTGTCTTTCTCTCTCTCAGGGGACTCACAAGATCACTAGGCCTGTGGGCAACCAGTGTTAATCTTAAGAATGAGGATGGTGTGCTTTGAGCATTTAACAAGGGCTAACAGTGGTTTGTGTCTGAGCTCAGCAAAACCGTTTGCTAGAACCGGCCCTTTATGTGGTTCTAGCTCTTCTGTGAGGGCAACCTGAACAGAGGTGGCGATGACTCCACATAGCCAACTACTAATCTACCTGTGTTTCACTTGTGTGTCGTGTGTGTCCACATGCATGTGCACATGTAAGACATACACAGAGAGCCCCAGATCACTCCCAGTTTGCTGGCTGCAGGTCTGATGCCGGTTACCTCCCTCTGCCCCTTCCTTCCCCTTCTTGGAGACTCACACAAGCGCTTCTGTTTGATTCACATAGAACCGTGAGAAACAGTCCCATATGTGAGGCTGTGTTTTTCATTCTATTCAGTCTTTGTATATTCAAATTCTCCTAGTTTCAGCTCTTGCTGTTCTGCCAGATTTCCATCGCATTGATGGCTTCTCTGAATTAATAAGTGTTTTGCAACCACTGAAAAGTTTTCTCCCCCCAGCCCAGGGACTTATCCATATTGATTTTTTTTCTCTCTCTTTCTTCTCTAGCTACTTCTTAGATGTCGTGTTTTGTAAAGTGTTAATAGAATCTTTCTTTCACCCTGACACTTTATCTATTCAGGAGGTCTTTGCAGGTCCCATTGTACAGCTGGACTACAAAGGAAAGAGCTCTATTCTTTGTGACAGTGGTGGTCCCCAAAACATACACAGATCCTCCCCCAGGCACACCAGGGTGGAGTATTGGAGGCCCAGTAAGAAAATGTCCAAACTTAACAAGGAGAGAAGGGAGTCAGTTACACACTGTCAAAAGGGGGTTTTGAAAATACATTTTTAAAAATTCAAAATATTTATTTCCTAAGGGGATCTGAGTCTGGGTACCAAAATATGGCCAGCACAGAAGGGAGGCTGCTTTCCTTACCGTTAGGCATTTTCAGCCCAAAATAAGGATTTGGCAAACATCTCAGAAAATGCGGACATGGGTGCAAAACAGATGTCCTGTTTACCTGCTGGATCCCCACGGGCCTGGCCACCCCCACGCGCACCCCAGGCATTGGGATTCTTACTGCGTCCCGGGGTCTGAGCCTGCGATGCCATATGCTCACGTGTGACTACTCTGTGTGCAAACACACCAGTTGATCTTATGGTGGTTTTGCTTGAGTGGTGCATAAACGGCTGTTGTGTGTACAGCCTCAGCAGGTGCCTGGGGGGTTCTGCAAGCCTGCTCAGGGGAGGAGCCCCTGTTTCAAGTGATCTCCAAATAGGCAGTCAGCTGCTCCCTACCCCAACCCCCGGGGGAGAGAAGGCATCGTCCTGCTGGAGGAGTCACCAGACAAGACCACTCTTCCCCCAGCAAGTGACTTCAGGAGTGGGGGAACCAGAAGGGATGCCCCCAGAATCTTCTTATGCAGCCTCTGTTGCTTAGCAACAAAAAGGGGGGCCCTCCCTCCAGAAGGACTTTTTAAGCCAGGCCAGTTCCTTTGACGTTTGTGTCTTGCTTGCCTGTCCCATTTCCCTTCCTACCTGGACTCTGCTCTTCCCCCTTGTTATATCTGATAGCAGCTAGAAAAATAGATTTGATTTGTCTGGAGGCACCATTTTAAACCTTGTTTTATTGCTTTGCCCAGTGTCCTCTCCTCTGTGGAAGATTGCAGTCAGGGAGAAGTAAGGAATGAATAGGCTGTGATTCCTTTTCTCAGCTGGTTTAGCTTGGGCCCCCAGGCTCATTTGTGAGCCTTTGAGCACAAATCAATAGTGCTTGGTTCCTCCACCCCCATATACACGCACCCCACATGGCTGAGGGACAGCCTTCTGGCCTAACAGTTTTGTCACCAGCAACCGCCTGGCCTTGGTTGTATTTTAAATGCCAGTCCTGGGCACAGAGTGAACAAAGAGAGCAGACTGCTTACCTGACCAAATACTGCCTCGAGGTGAGTGGCTGATTGGTTAGGACAAAGACCTCCCCTGAAGATGTGTTTTAGGAATGAAGGACTGTACGTTAATAAAAAGAGAGGATGCCAAAGTCAAAACTGCTTCATGAAGAATTAGTTTCTTGAGATCTCTGAGGGAATCAAGTGTGGATCTTGAAATCTTACTGCTAGAAACATCTAAAACAGTTGCAGGATGTGTGGGAAGAGAGGTGGAGGGTGGCTTTGGTATTCTTTTCTCTTTGTTTTTGGAAATGTCCTTGAGTCACTGTATTAGTTAGCTTGGGCTGCCATAGCAAAGTACCACAGATGGGATGGTTTAGACAACAGAAATCTGTTTTCTCACAATTCTGGAAGCTAGAGGTCTGAGATAAAGTTGTGGCAAGGTTGGTTTCTTCTGATTCCTCTCTCCTTGTCTTGTAGGTGACATCTTTTCCCTGGGTGGTCACATGGTCTTTCTTCTGTATGTGTCTGTCTAATCTCTTCTTATAACCACACTTGTAGTGAGTGGATCAGGGCCCCTCCCCACCAAACACCCTATTCAAACTTAATTGCCAAGCTCCAAATGCAGTCATATATACAATGCTATTGGGACTTCAGTATATGAATTTGAGGGGGTTATAGTTCAGCCCATAACAAACTGTTAAGGTTCCATTGTTTATAACTGGAAAGATTTTAAATATTCATCACAAGAGAAATCATTGAGTAAGCTATGGCTTCTCGCTCCATGAAATATTATACACTAGGCATGCAGTTACCTGGGAATTGTTTGCAATATTGTAACATTATTTACTTTTAAAAACAGAAAAAGGAAAAAATTCTACATACAATATGATTTAGGCCATTAAAATAGGCATATTTTTCAAAGAAACACTAGAGGGAAATATGCCATATGTTAACCATAGTTGTACTAGGTAGAAAGATAGGCAATTTTTTTGTTTCAAATGTTCTTTAATGAGCAGTGATTATTTCTGGTAATGGAAATCACCTCCCATACCCATATAAATGTATAGAGAGAGACAGAGTGATTGGCTGATTGATTGATTGATTGATTGATATAAACATTTTGTATATTTTGTGCAAATTCCTAAAGTAGCCTGTATTCTCTGTTTTACAGGTGGAAGATGCGATGCTGATGTTTGATAAAACCACCAACAGGCACAGAGGTAAGATAACTCCAGTGTGAAAGGTTGTCCCTTCACTCTCTACTGGCCTTCATTTCTCCTCACCTCCATCCCACTGACAAAGATACAGAGCAGAGAGTCCAGAAGCAAGCAGGTAGAGGTGTTTAACCATCTGCTGAAAATCTGTATTAACCCAGGGCCACTGTAGCACAAAGAATCCAGATACGGGCCGTTCCAGTCGTCTCCCTTTGGTGTGGGAACTGTCACTGAACTGTTCAGCTATTCTCAGCACACACATTCAGATATACCTTTCTGATCCTGGTTTTTCATAGTCCCCTGCTAACCTCAGCACTGAGTGAGCCTAGTGGAAATTATTCATAGCAATTACTCAATTGAGTTCTCAATTTGCATTGGAGGAGGTGGTGTAGAAACAGACTGTCAATCTAAAGAGAAAGAGAGGAAGAGGAAACTCTTTGTCCTAGGTTTGTTCACTGTGTGTAGTTACAGACTTGGAAATGCCCTGTGGCACCTCGGAATGATCAGAGGACATTTGCACTGATTTGTTGTCTCCCTTGTGCTGCTTCTGTGCCATGCGGGCTGCGGGAAATGTTTGTTCAGCCGGGGCTCCAAGAACCTTTAAGACAACATGCAAAATGTTGTGTGTTTGAGCTTGGCTTGGGAGAGGATCCCTAACATTGGACAAATTGTCAAAAGGCTCACTGGCCACCGCCTTTCAAGAGAACATATTAAAATTATTGCTTTGAACAGAAAAATGGTAGGAATCTGGAAAATCCTCCCCAGAGGTAGTAGAGCCAATTGGAGGTTATGATTTAACCTTCTGTTTTCCTGTTCTCTGGAAGCTCCAGGTTTCTGGGGTTCCTATTAACAGGGCGTTCATGACCAGAGCTTCCAAACAGGGAGGCAAGAAAGCGGGGAGTGTTCTCCAGGGAGGGAGCCGGGCGAGCGAGCCGTGTTTCTTTGCCAGTTGGATTGCATTTAGATGTTTCTTGTGTTGTTTACATTCCTGCTGTCACCTGTGATTAGAAGCAGTTACCCAGTGCTGACTGTCTGTCTTTCCTGTTTGGAGAAGGTGGCTGCATGAAAGGGAGGAAGACATGGAGAGGGGAGTCACTGTCAGCCGGGTGGGAAAAGAACAGGCCTGTCCTGAACGTGCCTGGTAGTCAGTGCCCACTACCAAGGGTACCCAGCATCCTCAAAATGGGAAAGTGGAGAATTAGATGGACTACTCTAGCATCAAGTGTGTGTGCAGGGAAGAGATGGGCAAAAGGGCAAAAGGCTTGGGAGAAGGGGAAGACAAGGAGCAGAAACCAGACTGGATGCATGCTACGGGGCACGCGCAGAGTGGCTTCAGGACATCCTTGCTGGCCCTCCTGAGTCCAGACTTGTGGTGGGTGCCAGGGGAGAGGGGAACTGGCAGAGTCTGGAGTCGTACACTTGTCCATGTGGATGCAGGACCAGCTAAATGATGTGGGGGCCCAGAAGAAGAGGAAGGGTGCAGCCTCTTAATCCACAATGATTAAAAATTTCGTGGTGATCACGGAACATTGAACAGAGCCTTGCACAGCCACTGCATAGCCACACACCCAGGAAAACCAGCCTGAGTGGTGGGCCAGGGAATAGCAGGCAGGGAAAAAGTGTGCTGAGAAGTTTCTAGAAGGACCTGGCATCTGCCTCCCTTCTTTTGCTGATCCCTAGTCTTCTTTCTGTGTAGGTGAGAGGTTTGGCCCAGACATTTTCAGCTCCTCAGAACAGCCCAGGAGATATTTCTCTGGACCTAGGTCCTAAAGCTGGGGTTTGTGCTTGAATTCTAAGCATTTAGGGGAATGAAAATCGTGCATGCGTTATACAGCCCCCATCTGCATAGCATTTGGAAGCAGGTCATGAGCACAGGAAAATCAAAGCCCCCCACAGCCACCTTGTCTCAGTCTTTCCTTCATCTCCTCACCTTCTGCCCTTTGTTATCTCCTCAAGAAGAAGGTGTTGTGGTGGCAGAGGTTGAGGACACCTCTCTGGCTGGCGCTGCCCCCAGATCTCTTCTTAAAAAAGCCCAGCCATGAGCCTGGGGTGCTGTTACAGCATGGCTGAGCCCTCCATGAAACCCCACACGCAGCCCTGTTGGGCACCCGGGTGCTGATTTGCCCTCAGCCTCGGGACCTCTAGAGCCAGGCAGATGCCGCTGCCGGGAGACTGCGTGAACTGGGCCTACCTGGCCTTCTGTGGCCCATGGGCTGGGTTCATGACCCAGTCAGGCCACGCTGGCTATTAGGAGCTGGAGGTCAGGGCAGACTCTCCACTCTTGCTCCCCTCTTGTTCATCACTGTGCCTGTTCTCCATGGTCCCCGCTGGGGCAGGGATGGCCCTCAGTTACATCTGCATGGCAGTTGGCTTCTCTTGTCACAGAAGCACCAGGAAGGACCTCACTTGTACCAAAGGGGAAAATCCAGAGGACGAGAGACTATGAGCTGTCTGAGGCTGTGGGTGCCTTACAGTGGGAAAAGCCCCCCAGAGTACCAGGTCTCCCCACCTGTGCCTCAGAGTTCCGGCCTTCTTCCCACCTGGGCCCTCTGCTGCTGTGGTGCCTCCTTCCTTTTCACAGCCCGGAACCCCCTCCCTAACCTAGCTGAACATCTTGGGGTCTTTGTGTGAAACTGCAGGGACTAGGATTTTGAAGTGTGGATCTGTCTGTCGAGAATGCATTCCTTCAATTTTTTTTAATGAACTCAAGAGGTGTGTGAGCAGTTGCTGCTGGTGGGGTTCACAGGAAGCAGCTGTGAGAGGCGCTGATCCTCTTAACCTGCAGGAAGCTTCCTCACACTTCATTTCCCCATCAGTCCTTCATGCTGGACCGTAGTGTGCTTCCATTTCCAGATGGAAAAACTAAGGCATGTGAAGTTCTGGGATGCCACATGGCAGTGCCCAAACCGGACAAGGTTACTGAGCTACTGGTAGAAGCTTGGAACCGTCCTTGGCATTGCCTATCACATCATCCCATGGCCCTCTGTGAGATGATTTGTGCCCAGGGGAAAGGAGAGAACGGTGGCTTTCCACTTTCCTTAGAGTCATTTCATTTGCTCTCTAAATAGTGTTAGAGTTGGTCCGAAAATACTGGGCTGATCAATCATCAAAGGATCTGATCTTTGAGGGAAAGTTTGTGGCTTTATCCTTGAACTCAGCATTGGGTGTTGATCGCAGGGCGTGGCTGGAGGGGAGGACCCAGGGGAATGAAGTAGACAGGCGCTGTCTGTGTGATTTTCTCTTTTGCTGGCAGGAGGCTGAGGATGGAGAGCTGGGAAGGGAGCGAGGGTGGAGTAGCTCGGTTCTCTTTTTACTGTCCTCAACCTCGGCCCCATGGGCAAAAGTGGAATGTGAGCGTGTTGGTTGCTACAGTACATCCTACACTCACCTCCTGCTGGAAGAAGGAGCCCCCAGCATGAAGATCACTCCAGGGGAACCTGCCTCAGCTGTCCCTCCCTCTGACCCCAGCCCTGGGTTCCTGAACCCTGCACTGCTGAGTCCCACCAGGGAAGATTTGGATGCTCAGGAGCCCCATGAGAAAAGAGCAGGGGGTCTCTGAAGCTTCGTCTGTCGCCTGTGGAGGGTCAGTTGGTTTCTGGCCTTGGCCATCCCTGTGGCTGCCATTATCCAGCAGGCCTGTTTGCTGTGGAACATTGCCAGAGGCAAAGGAACAGGACACAGGGAGAGAAAAATAAGGATTAGTGTGATGGATGACTTCTCCCAACAGTTGGCAGTCACTTATTAAGAACAGTGCTAATGGCTTTGGAAAGGAGTAACTAACTGCTCCAGACACTACCAGTAACCCAGAAGGGCTCTTCCCCTGTAGCAGCCACAGCTGGCCCTTGGACAGAGGGGTCCTTTCCTAACCGGGCTGTGCCTTATCCAGAGCTGGAGAGGTGCAGGGTGGACAGGGCCAGCCACAGGGAGGAACTTTCCGCAGACTTCCCTCAAGGCTGTGGCACCAAGAGTCTGGATTCTCCCTGGAAGCTTTCTTAGTCTCAGACTCAAAAGCAGTTGGCCCAAGTTTAAGGTCTCCACCATTTGCATAATCAGTTTATTCATTAAAATGGTGCCAGTAAGATGTAACTGAAGCTGTGATAGAAGATAATGCTTTTCTAAAGAAGAAGAAAAAAAAAAATACAGCCCGTAATGCCTTGAATACCTGCCAGACACTCACTTTTGAAATTGACCTCTGAAGTCCAGATTGACTCTTTTATGTGTGCTGTATAAAGATGATTAAGAATCGTGCTGTAATTATTTGTTTATTGGTGCCTATTTCTCAAAAAATGAGGGAGGCATGTAAAAAGAGTTTCACAAAAGCATAAATTAAATTTAAAAAATGTTTAAAACTTTGCTTCATTTGTAAGTGTGAGATGTCAAAGACAATATATGCATGTTTTTGTCCTAATGAGATTCAAGCATTCTGATTTTATTTACCTAAAATAAATAAAGGGGAAGAAGGCTGAGATTTACAAGCTGTAAATGCAGCTTTGTGGGATAAAGGGAGAAGGATTTTTGATGACGAAGTCCAGGAGAAGAGTTGTTGAGTAGAAAGCATGGTAGGACTATGTGGCATCTTGGCTGGTGGTGACACTTGTGCCATTGCAGTTAAGGCATCACCCCACAAGATACCAGCGCCCACAGTACTCACCTTTGGATTCTGGAGCAAGACTTGCTAAAATTATGACTGGTGTTTTCCCACCTCTCAGATCTGCTGGTATCCTTGATGTTAGTTGCTAATGGTGTTAAGTTGAGATGTGTTAATGGGTTTATTGAAAAACCCATAAGCCAGTAGCTGATCATTATTGATGTTGATCCTAGTTCTGCATCTGGGTTGGAATCCAGTTGACAAGAAAGCAGCCAGTCTGTCATCGACCACCCCTCAACCCTGAGGAAAGAAGGGGCTTGCCCTCAAAGAGCTTCCAGTCTAGCCATAGTATGGTGCAGGCCCCAGACACACCGGCTGGACCCTCCGATGCAGGTACAGGGTCTAGATGAGCATAGGGGAGAATCCTGTCCTTTTCCCAGAGTGCCCACTGTCAGTGTGAACAGCTGCTTAAGAAAGGCATTGCCCAGCCAGGAGTCCAGGAGAAAATGGTCAGAATGGGGCCAGATCTCAATACACCTGAGCCTCCTGCCATCTAGTGTAGACAGAAGAGGCCGTGGAGGTGTGGAGGAAGCAGTGATGCGGGCATTAGCTGCTGCGTTTGGACTCGAAGAGTTCTGTGCAGGCTGGGTGCAGTTAAGGGTACACTTCGTATAGAATGAGGAGCAGCCACTCCCGCTGCACTGGAGGCTCAGAACCCAAGAGTCTAGCTTCTTGCTGGGTGCGTTCTAATGCTGGGGCCATGTGAACGGGCGGGCACAGGGGCCTCGCGACTTACTGGCAGGGCTTTGCCCCCAGACCCCATAACCTTGCAGCAGGGAGGGTAAAGGAGGGCTGGAGTAAGAAGCCTCAGTCCCCACCCTGAGCCATGGCTCAGATACTAGCCCCAGAGCTGTCTGCACATTTTATTTTCTCGTTAAATAAACGCCATTAGCCTTCCCAAGAAATTGGTGCAAACATGACCTCACAAATAACCAATTAAAAGGGCAGGGTTGAAGGGGAATGCAAATTTGAAAACATGTAGAAGAGGCCATTAGAGATTCCTGTAGATGCCCCAGCCCTGGCAGCATCGATCCGAGACCTTAATTTTATTTCTGACAGGAAAGCCACGAGTGGGCTTTAATTTTTTTTCCCCCTGCGTTAACTCAATTCCGGAAGTGCCCGTTCCGGTGCTGTCTCTTGAGATATTAATCAACACAGTCACTTGGTTTCTGTTCACCTGCTTTTCTTTGTAGACACAGAGTAATACAAAGCCCTCAACTCCCTAGCAACAGGGCGGGGGCCAGGGGTTCCTGGGGCCAGGGGGAGCCTGCAAAGCGGCGGGGGAGGGGGGGACTTGGCATCCTGGGTGAGCTGCGTTTTCTTTAGCCACAGTATAAATCTTAAACTTCTTTCCTTTGGGATAAAAGCGCTGGCACCAGAAGGGTGGTGAGCTAATAGGTCTTCCTGCTTTCCCCCTGGCTGTGGCCCACGGAAGCAGAAAGGCAGTGGGCCCAGGGTCAGCAACTTCATTGACCCAGAAATGGTTTTTTGTAGAGAGGCACAAAGTGTCTTTTGTTGGGTCCTGTTCCCATAGAGGCTGAGGCTCTGACTCTCAAAACATGTTTGAAGAGCTCGGCCAGGGCAAAGTGTGGAGGCCTGAAGAGAAAGGAGCCTTTGCGTTGGTGACTTGATTAAAAGTGCCTCTTTGGGGGCTGTGGAGGGCTGGGCCAGAGGTCACCAAAAGCTACAGGCAGCTGCTTCCCTGTTGGGACCTAGGTTTCTAGGGGAGCACTGGTAATTGTGCAGCTCTGATCCTGAGTTTCTGTGTGAGTCCTGAGGGTCAGAGGGTGGACGCCAGCCCATCTGTACCTCTGTTCGCACAGGATGCTGGGAAGGACCTAAGCCCTAGAGTTGGCCACTGTTGGTTTCGGACTCCAGCCTTCCTGTGGGTGTGAGCTCAGGCAGGTGCCTGAGTACCTTTGGGCCTTGCTTTGCTCCCCTATGTAGGTCACACACCCGCTCCGGAACGGTTCAGGGCTCAGCTTGCAGACCGTCTCAGCAAGGGGAGGGTACCCATTGTCCTGCTCTTTCCCTTCTCCCCTCAAATAAGACAGTTTCCTGTTTTTAGGCATGCAAACTAAAATCTCTATTTGAATTTGGGGGCTCTAGTCTTTAAAAATAAAACTTTTTGTGAACGTTTTTCCCTCCCCTTTGCATATAACACATAGGCTATATATGCCTAGAATATTTCTGGAAGACTACCCATAAATGGAAACAAACAGAATGGCATAGTGGCTAGGAGCACAAGGGCAAGAGCCTGGCAGTTGGAAACTGATCTGTGTAACTTAATGGCTGTGTGACCTTGGACAAGTTACTTAACCTCTCTGTGACTCAGATCCCTTATCTGTCAAATACCAAGATGACTCTGGGGTAGCCCGAGGCTTACATCATTTAATGAGTGTAAAAGGCTTAGCACGATCTCTATACATAAGAAACATTCAGAATGTTTTACACATATGGACATATGCTCATGGATACAAATGTTCCCGCATGAAAAAGTGTTTGCTTCTAGGAAAGAGGACTAAATGACCAGAGATACAGAGATGGAGGGAAATGTCTATTGTATTCTTGTTTGCCTTTTGAATTTTTGTACCTTCTGTGTTTCTTACCTAGTCAAACATTGATTTTTTTTTTAACACAAGCTTTTAAAACTCATTCCAGTTGGAACTGTCCTGGCAGTGATGTATCAACATGAAAGAATCTTCAAAAGAAAAAACACCCATCCCAGCACCCTTGCACAGTAACTGCTGTCACTTGTACCTTGTTCCTGCCATAAGCTTACACATTTTTAAAGTTGGCTGTAATTATAGGATGTGCACATCGTGTGGATCATGCTTTGTTGAGTGAAAGATGGGTCCTGCCTCATCAGAGACCAAACCAATGAGGACATGATTATGTGCAGATGAGAATCCTGTGCCTTGGAGTCGCCTCTGTTTCTTTCCATAAACTGAGAGTCAAAGAGATAGATGAGGATTTTCTTAGTAGTTTCTCCTCTTCCCAGACGATGTGCTATTATTAGAATAGCCAGACTGGCCCTTATATAAAAAGAAGCCTATTTGCTCGAGTTCTTCTTAGACCTAGGAGTTCAAAATGCTTTGAAATTAAAGGGAAAAAGTTAAAAGCATTTTCTTACTCCAAGTTATGATTAGTAAACCTGTAGCACCTTACACAGGGTGGCAAATACAGATCCCTCCATGTCCTCATTGTTTATAGCTTAAATAACAGTTTGATACCCGCTAAGCTCGGGAAGTGTCCTGACTGGGAGATGAGGGAGTAAGGGCTTAGAGTGACACTGCTGGGTTCAAATGGCACTTATCAGTGTGAGCTTGGAAAAGCTATTAACCTTCTCTGAACCTCAGTTTTCTCATCTATACAATAGGGTTATTGTTAACTCATACACTCGTATAAGATTCAATTTAGATAATATGTATGAAGCTATATAGCTTAGGAGACTACATGTAAAGATTAACCTTTTTTATTAGGCCACTATTAACTATTGTTATTTTACTACTAATAAACGTACTGTGGCTGACTTGACTTGGGGAATGCAGGCTACGGCTTGCTGACTGGAGAGAATGTTAACACTTGGCTATTGGTAGAAGCTGTCCTTTACTACGGTGGAGGGGTGGGTTGAATTGAGTCCTCCAAAAAGATAAGTTGAAGTCCTGACCTCTAGGACTTTCAGATGTGACCTGATTTGGAAATGGGGTCTTTGGAGATGGAATGAGGTTTAGATGAGGTCTTCCTGAGTAGGCTAATTGAGGATGCCTGGTGTCACTAAGAAGGGACACATGAAGAGAGACACCAGTGAGAAGGCCGTGTGACCTTGAAGATAGAGGCTGGAATGATGGCACTACTGGCCACACCAGAAGCTGAGAAAAGGCATGGAACAGACAATGCGGCCCTGCCAACACCTTGATTTCAGACTTCTAGAAGCTTCTAGAGCTGAGACAGAATAACTTTCAGCCCCCACTCTGTGGTGTTTGGTAGAGCAGCCCTAGGAAAGTAACACTGAGGGCAAAGCAGTACTCTCTGTCCCATGCGTCCCCTTGCTCACCCCTGGTCTGCAGTGCCTTCTCCGTCTAAGCATTCCTCTCCCCAGCCTCCCTTGGCAAGATTATTTGCAAGAGACACTAGAGAAAAGACCTTTTATGTAATTGAGGACACAGTCCTAAATCCTGACGCGGTTTATGCCTTGTCTAAGTCTAATTAGCCGAAAACCCTGACATGGACTTCAGGATGTTAAAGATATGTTTTGGTAAAGAAAGACACTTAACCATGAGACTTAATGTTTAATTTAGTGACCTTCAAGGTTCAGTCAGTTCTTTGGAAGCCAAAGAATAACCAAGACAGTTAGTGTCAGAATTGCCGGGGATCTAGCTCAGTGGCCTAAGCGCCTGCCTGGCAAGCGCGAGGTCATTAGTTCAATCCCCGGTGCTGCAAAAAAAAAAAAAAAAGGTCAGAGTTCTCAAATCTGACAGTACAAACCATGCTTATCAGAGCAGTCCTTCTTAATTCAGCTTGAGTATTTAGGGAAACAATGCAAAGAAGAAAAAAAAAGAGGAGGAGAAGGAAAAAAGGAATTAGGAGAACTCCTGTGTATGATAGCACACAGCTGGCATCCTTACATACCTATCTATATTTCCACCCTGGTTTAAACAAAAAAGAAAAAAAGAAAACCCAGCAAGACAACAGTGAACTTCAAAAGCTGCCAAACAGACTTCTTGATTTCTTTATGTTGTCCCAGAAATCCTTTCAGGCAGGAACATTTGCCAAATTCACTCTTGGAGCGAGTTTTAAACTACACTAATGCAATGGAGGGTCACAGCGGCGGCACCTCCGGGCCTGTGGTTGTAAGGGCGCCGGTGGGCACAGCAGTAATGAGTAATTACAGCACACATGTGGATGTGCTTCTGTTAATCCTCAGGTGTGGTTGGCAAATCCAGCAGTGCATAAAAATAACTGCCACGATTTTAAAGGGATCAAAGTTGTGTGTCTCTGAGCACTCCCTACAAATTTGAAATTTATTCCTCAACTTGCCAGCTGTCCTGATACCAGCAAATAACTGAGAGCGCTTCCTTCCCCTTGAACGAACGTGTCCAGCGTTGGTTCCTGTATCCCAGCACCCTCAGCAAAGCAGTCACCTCTGCATTGGCTCTGCAGAGTACGTGCACAATGCTGACATCCGATTTATTATCTCCAAGGGCTGGGCTGATTCATGGATGATTCATGACTCTGCTTTCCACTGCCGCTGGAGGTGACATCATCCATTCTGGGCCCAGAATAGACACAGAAGCAACAGTGGCCCCCTGTTTTGTGTCGCTTGCCAGCCCAGAGCTCCCTCCCACCCAGCTGCTGCGTATTCAGTGCGTAGGAACCTCAGCAGACCCAGGAAGCCCGTCAGAAGTATCTCCTTAGCAGAAGGCCACCAAGCTGTATTGGACAATACAGCAGAGGAAAGACCTTCCCAAAGTCCCATCTTTCCCTTTCGCTCCTCTACTTGGAGTTGAGATCTCACATGTAACCTGCAGAGCCGCTTGACTCTCGTGGCCAGTTTTGATCTCCTCATGTAGAGACAGGGCTGGTTAGCAAGGTCTGGTTGATGCCTTAGCCTAGCATTAGATGCACTGCAAGATGAATGATGGTTGTTACGTGAGAGGTTTGGAACTGAGGTGGTGGTTTTTAACCCTGTTTGCACATTAGAATCACCCGGGGAGTTAAAACTGTACTGACTGGAGCCCTGGCATTGATCATCTTTTAATGTTCCCCAAACTGCTGCCAATGTGCATTCAGGGCTGGGGACCCCTGCCTGGGTCACAAGATCACCAAGGACCCTTCCAGCTATAAAACCCACGAAATCAGAGTCACTGACTGTTTCATGTCCGGGTCCATGGGGTCAAGGCCACACACCTCCACATGTGGCCTGCTACCTAAGGAACCCACCAAACCAATGACAGTTCTTGTTTGCTTGCTTAAGAGAGAAAAATGGCATTGGCGTCTTACAGCCAGTTTAGAAGAAAGACCAAAAATACTGATTTGATTTTTAAAACTCCGTCAAGCCTCTGACCTGTGGTGGCCGGTTGCAGCCCTGGCGGCTGGGGAGGCGCTCTATAGTATAGCCAGGGCTGTGTCCAGGGTTGAGTGTGTTTCTGTGTTTTGCTCTCAGCGGCAAGGTATCTGGAAAGGTATCTGGCTACAGATTGAGATCTCAACTTCCTCCTCATTTCCAAAATCCCTGGTCTTGGCATCTGAAGTCTTTTAATTAAGTTGATTCATTTGCTCTGGAAAGAAATTTCCTGATTCAGCTAGTATATTTATGTATAAACTATGCTGGAAACACCTGGCAATTTTTCTGAGTGACAATAAGAAAACATAGTCTGAAAATTATGGTTTAATTTGCTCCCTCCCCCATTCTTCTTACCATTCTAGGGGAAAACAAAAAAAAAAAAAAAAAAGAGGAGTAAGATTTACAAAAGAGGCTTTGTATTTTGCCCATAATGCTAATCTGTTTTACAACAGAGATATGTGTATCCACAATATCTAATAATTTCCCTTTATGTTATTTTTAGAACTCTAATTTTTAATGGACAATTGAATCATTCTTTGGCATACAGGAAATCATCTAATTGCATGTTTTTATTTGTTGCGAATTTGCAGGTAGGTCCTAAAGGGATTGGTGAGCATATGTAGTTAGAATGAGCGTCATGGTAATGAGTTGATTTTCAGGTATTATAAGCTTTGTTGCCACTCTCAAGTTCCATTCCAGCTCGCTCTCTCTCTCTCTCTCTCTCTCTCTCTCTCTCTCTCCCCCCCTCTCTCCCTCTCTCTGTCTCTCTCTCTCTGTGTATGTGTGTGTGTGTAATACTTGTGTAGAGTTTGTATGCCAGAGATTGTGTGTCCGGATGAAAGGACATGGGACACATTTGAATTGAATGTAGTCCTTGGTTGGTTGTAAAAATTACATTGGAATCAACGACATTGTAAAGGATCCAAATAGGAAAATAGGTTCCCGTTCCTGTCTTATTTTAGGTTTGTGGTTCCCTGATTTGGGGGACTAATTAAAATCCCCTGGAATAATAAAGACCAGTGCCCCAGCCTAGTCATTAATAGTATCGTTAACTTTTCCAGGGAAGTGTAGGTGACTTCTACAAAGTAGTTTGATCATAAATGGCACCTCCTTTGTTCACCTCCCCTTTCCTTTCTTTTACAAGGTCCTTTAGCAAAGTGTGGGGGTAAGACACCACAGGTAGCCTAGCAAATCTTGCTGCTGCCAGGGCGGTAGCAGCTGGGGAGGGAAGAGGAGAGCAGCTGTGGTTGCGTTATTAGTCATTCCATGAAGAAATTGATTTGATAAATAATAAAGCAGTGATATTAACAACATACGCTTGCAGGTCAGATGGCTTCAATGAAAACCCCCAGTTAAGTATGTGTAGTGGTTTAACAATATATATATGCCTTCTTAAAACATCCTACCTAAAAAGGGGGGAGGGGAGGGGATTGGGTTGTTCGTGCAATTCTTAGCAAATACGCCAAGACCATTACTAAAGGGAGCTTGGAAATCTGAAGGATGATCTTTCTATTTAACTTGGCCTCTACCCTCCCCCTTTTCAGCCCATGCTTTAGCTCACTTTGTTTCCCTGTCCTTGCCTTTTCATTTTGTTAACTGTTTTGATTTGTAAAATACTATGGCTCACACTACACTCCTTTATGATGATTTACTGTGCTGTTCTTATCTTTCACCTTAAATCGTTGATAAGAGCATTTTAAAAATGAAATTGCTACCTGACACTATTATAAAATCTTGGCTGGCAGCCAGGGGAGAAACAAGAGCTGGGGAGGAGAAAAAGGAGACTTGAGTTTAGAGAAAGATTTTACATGAAGCAAACAGCACCTTTTTTTTTTCCCCCTGAATTCCAGAAGCCTTTTTAAAAGGAAAAAAAAAAATGGAGCATTAATATAGCCTTGTCGTGCCTTTCACCATTGATCAGTCAACTGTGGGATGGGCAGAGAGGGTGTGGAACTGTGAGAGGGTTCTTGGGCCAAGGTCATCTGTGGGGAGATGAAGTTCATGAATATAGTTTGCTATAGATTGGAACTGGGTGGGTGGATGCATGGATGCATGGGAGGATGGACAGATGGATAGCATTTAGACAACTACAATGTTTATGGTTAGACAGCTACTGTATTTGTAGATTTGAGCACGTGCCTTTTGCAACTCTGGACCTCTCCTCTCCGGTACCCTACTCTGTTTTGTTCCAACAAGTCGAAACAGAATCTCCTTTAGTTCCTTCTGCTATGGTGGCTGACTTGCTAGAGGAAGATGGAAACTTTTTTGTGTTGGTTTGGCTGTAC